>JABRWK010000083.1:321553-355138 GCA_013372445.1 Hypothenemus hampei | reverse complement strand
ATAGATTACAGGAATCAATAAAAATACCGTCATTTACTTCATTTCCTCAAATCTTAAAATTTACAAATATTATACTTAGACTGTGATTCTTGTCTCTATGCTTTTTAACCAGAAAATCTTGGTAAATCCAAAAATGAAATCGCCCATTTCTATTGCTTATGTATTCCGACCGTTTTATTGAATATGTAAAACGGCCATTAGTTTTGTCGAGTTATTTCATAAATTGAGGTTGGAAACTTATCTAGCCTATACTATTTACAAAAGACCTACGTTAGTTTCCCAGATAATGACATTATACTGAGCTTGTAAAATTACGACTTTATACAAGCGTTACATTTAGTTGACTGGTTGTTAGATGCAAAAAGCTATCGCAATTGTGGAAAAACACAAGCATTAAATATATGTATGTAATGCTAGGAATTAGATGGAAATATGTTTCGAATTTTATATGTCTATGGGAATAATCTGCCGAATTGAATAAAAAAGAAGACATTGTAGTTTACCATGCGATAACCTCAATAATTTTTCCTTTAGAAACGTTAGCCCCTTACCTATTTTTATTATATTTAGTAAGCTGAATTTGTAACCTGAAGTAAAATGCCTACTATAGGAGTTAAAAAGGATTTACTGTTTCAAGCTTTAGGCAAAAATTATAGTAAGTTTATCTTAAGGAAATATTAAAAATTGTTATTTTCACATCAATATGTTACTTTTAGCCGATGAGGAATTCGAAAAAGTCTGTTTTGAATTCGGACTAGAATTGGACGAAGTTGTATGTGGACTAAATTCTATGTAAACATACGAAAATATAATCATATTACATATTTTAGACTACTGAAAAGCAAATGTTAACCAAAGAACAAGGCCAGTCTGAATTATCACAACAAGCATCCGAAGAGGTCATTTACCGAATTGATATACCAGCAAATCGGTATGATTTATTATGCCTTGAAGGTCTAGTCCAGGGTCTTCTAATCTTTCAAGGAAAGTATGTTATATTCTCTTATTTTGTTGATTACTTCTTTTGACCCTGATAACGGTCTCGTAGAATATCTCCTCCTCAATATCGTGCTATAAAACCAACAGAAAATGTTGAAAAGTTAATAGTCAAGCCCAATACAGCAAAAATCAGGCCTTATGTAGTGGCAGCAATTTTAAGAAATCTGTATTTTACTAAGGAATCTTACAACAGTTTCATTGACTTGCAGGATAAATTGCATCAAAATATTTGCAGAAAACGTTCTTTAGTAGCAATAGGTAGGTACTGCTTATTTTAAAGTAATTATTTAATAATAGATTCATTTTTAGGCACACATGATTATGACACTATTAAGGGTCCATTCTTTTACGATGCTAAATCTCCTAGTGAAATTAAATTTGTGCCTCTCAACCAAACTAAAGAGTTTACTGCTACAGAGTTGATGGAATTTTATTCAGTAAATTAATATACCTTTTTACTAATTACATTGTTAGGAAAATAAGATCGATTTATCTGTAATACTTGAATGAACCAATCAAACTTTCATTACATTCGCTAAATCTATCATAATTAATCTGACTTTGGTAAAAAATCTAAAAGATGATTCACACATAATATATATGAACAACATTATTGTTCAAGTGATCATTCAATCAAATGTTCCAATTTCAAAGTGTTTACACAATTCCATTTTCTCGCTTATCGAAGCAATTTTTGGTTGTTTGGTTGAGTTTAATCACGCAATATTTTTTACTTGATGCGATTTGTATGATTCAGTAAATGTCTGAATCGTCTTTGAAACATTTTCGAGCAATTCATTTGCTCTAAAAGTTCAGAGTTCTTAAATGTTTCATATTTCGTTTGAAATAATTAAGTTTATGCCAATTTAAATTAAGGAATTTTTTTTTCGGGAAAACGATATTTTTTTTGAGCCACCTAATATACACCGATTTCTATACACGCAAATGTATTATATCATAAACGATTTATATGCATATTATGGTTTTTAGACTCATGCCCAATTAAAGCAATATTTGTCAATTATACAAAGCAGTTCGGTATATCCGGTAATAACTGATAGTAATGGTGTTGTATTGTCTCTACCTCCCATCATAAATGGAAACCATTCAAAAATAACTTTAAATACTAAAAATGTTTTCATTGAATGCACTGCAACGGACATAACCAAAGTAATATCCAATTTATGTTGTGTGTTTAAAGGATGTTTATACATATTTTTTTAGGCAAAAATTGTTCTTGACACCTTAGTTTGCATGTTCAGTCAATATTGTGCTGATAAATACACTGCTGAAGTTGTAGAAGTTCGTTATCCAGATGGAACAACAGAAAGCTATCCGAAATTGAACTATCGTCAAGAATTGATTGGTCAAAGCGCAGCAAATAAAATAATTGGCATCCAGTTTGTCCAAATTTCATGTTTTGTAATGTAAAAAATTATAGGGTTTCTTTTTTTACAGAGAAAACAGTGACAACATTGCACAACTATTGTCAAGAATGTGTTTAAAATCGGAAGTGGTACCCAGTAAAAACAAATAAAAGTAACCGTACCCCCAACAAGACACGATGTAATCCACGCCTGCGATATCTATGAAGATGTAGGAATAGCTTATGGATATAACAACATTAAAAGGTAATTGAACTGCTATTTAGGACTCTAATAAAATATTGTTATTTCAGGACTTTACCAAAAACTAACACAATAGGTGAACAACTTCCCATTAATAAGCTGTCAGACTTACTAAGACATCCCATTGCTGAAGCAGGATTCACAGAAGCTTTAACTTTCACTCTGGTAAAAGACAATGTGGTTTCAAATCATCTAATGGTTTTAATTATTTTTTGATTCCATGTTTAGTGTTCGCGTGATGACATTTCGACCAAATTGGGTATCAGTTCCATAGAAGAAGTTCCTGCCGTTCATATTTCCAATCCGAAAACATTAGAATTTCAAGTATGCCGCACAACTTTACTTCCTGGCATACTCAAAACGATTGCTGCTAATAAGAAAATGCCTTTGCCTTTAAAGATTTTTGAAGTATCTGATGTGGTGTTAACGGATACGAATGCAGGTAAATACTTTGCTTAGAATCGTGTCATTTATCGCGTTTTTTGTAAATTTTTGAAGATATCCATCAAATCTGTCGACCGATATTTGGAGGGATTCGTAAACCTTGGCTGACTCAGGAATTGCTTGAGTTATCGAAAAAGCAAAACCGACTAAAAAGAACATTCATAAAGTCGGGATTAGAATCAGATTTGGCACAGTATAGGGAATTGAGAAAGTTAGTGAGAAAGAATGTAAAATTAACCAAAAGAGAGTATCGTCAAAGAATGACTGAGGATGATTATAAGAGTAAGAACGGTTTAGATCGTGGCGTTGAATTGCTCAATTGTGGACTTGACACTGTTGCTGAATTGATTTTTGTTTTGATTTAAATCTTATGAAAGTAGGGAAAGAAGTATTGGACTTTTTTTGAATTATATGGTTTCCTATAATTTCAGGGCTATTGTTTACAACTGACAACACTTATATGCTTTTGAAAACAATGACATTGTCCATTTCCTCTTCGGCCTTCGACCCATTTCCTCTCCGTTGACATTTCCTCTTCGAAATTATTCAATATGAAAATGACTGTCGTAGTCACATAGTGAAATTTGTCATTTCATGAAAAACATTTCATCACACGAAATGTCGGATTTCTGTGAAATCTTTTGTTCTTGATATTTTGTTTTTACCAAATCAAACCTAATCAAATCAAAATGAATCCAACCTAATCCACCAGACCTCTCCTAAACCAAAACGCATAATCAGCAAAAATTTGTTAGGCGTTTCAGGGAAAAACTTGTTATAGTATTATGTAAAAAAAAATTCAAAACACTCAGACATTTCATGTAATGACTAGGGTTTTCATGGGATGACGAATTTCGCTATGTGACCACAACAACTTCACTTCTAGCGATTAATGATTGATGAGTTTTGAGAAATGCATGTATTGGAAAGAATGCCATTAAAATTGTTGTGGTATTGGAAAGGTATATAAGGTTCATCATAGGCTTTGCTAGTCTACCCAATTCAATATTTCAACATAATCTGTCGATAATTCATGGGAGTGAATATGGAGCTTTAAAAAATCGTTTAGAATTGCACAACAGAGAAGTTGTTGAATTTCAATACGATAAAGTTAATCTATTGACAACATTATTAATTCGATAAACGTTGAGAGAACTTAGCAAGGAAATTTTAAACTCTACCATATAGTTATGACATTGGACCGTTTGATTCTTTTTTTTCGATTGAAAAAAGTCCGATAGTTCCTCTAAGCCCATACGTATCAACTAATCTACTGTAGTTCCTAACTGATTCTACCATGTAAAACTAATTATAACTTTTGGAAAAAATTAGAAACTATTTATTATTTTGAACTTTTCAGTTTCAATATATTAAAATTACAGTTTATATTTTTTAGAAGTAGGAGCTCGTAATGAACGCAGAATTTGTGCTGTAAATTGCAACAAGAATGCCGGATTCGAGGTGGTGCACGGACTTCTTGATCGAATCATGTTGCTTTTAGAAGTTCCTTGGTCTCCAAATAAAGACAACCTAGGATATTTCCTAAAAGCAACCGATGGTAATATCAAAAATTATTTTAGGACACGATTATTTTCAAACTTCTTTTTTAGATCCAACTTATTTCCCAGGGAGATGTGCTGAAATAATTTATAATGGATCATCCATTGGAAAAATTGGTGTTCTTCATCCCGATGTGTTGATCAAGTTCGAATTAACCAATCCTTGTTCAGCTGTGGAACTTAGTATCGAACCATTTGTTTAATTCGAGATATGTCATTAAATTAAAATTTCTGATATATCTGTTTCTTGCTTATTTTGTTATGATTATTAGCGTGGGAGTTGGTTATTCCATGGTTTATAAAGTTATTGCTCAGTGGATCCTAAGAGTATCGTTTAGACCTAACTGTACATAGGTCTAATTTTACATGGGCGTAATAATTGAATTAATAGTGAAATATTTTAATTCCTAACATAATATTCTGAGGGAAGAAATTATTGTAAAGAATCCGACTCCCAAAAAAAAGCAATTAGCAGTTTCTATTCATCCTCTGTAGCCTAGATCCTGGAATGGTATCGTGATTCCGATTTCAGCAGGTAACCAATACATACCTAATTTGGATTTTTGGGATTCAAGATTTTTTTAACTCACGTGGTAAATTTTCCAAATAAAAATTTTTAGTTTTTTAGCCTGGTTTACCTAGGACACCACCCCACAGCAGCTTACAACAATTTTGCCAGTAGTATGGTTTTATACAACTACGGAACAACTTTGAACTATAATTCTCAAGTCTTGCCCATGGCCTTGCAGCAGGGCCAGATATACTTCTATGCTTTGTTTTCCTGTTGGCTGTCTCTATTCATTTTGCGATCTAGTTAGATTAATAAATACTAAATTGAATCTGTATATTTATATTTTTTCCCTATTCATTTTAGGGGTTGAACAGCTTAAAATTTTTAACACCTGGTGAAAATCTTGGCATGATTCTTGGCCTTGTACAAGGATTGACTTTCAGAACGGACAAGATCATGTCACCGAGGGAAATAAACTATCTTTTTCAATGTGTTTCTAGACTTTGTTTCCAAGCAGTAAGCCTTGTCTCTCGGATTTGAATCTTATGAAACATAGTTGGGAAGTGCCTTCCAAAGTAGTTCACGTTTGCAAATATCCTCCTTCACCCAACCTGAAATTGGTTGCGATATTTGGTAGGAAAAATGTCAAAATATAAAATTTAAGGCGAATAAGTAAAAACATGACAAATTGGCGAATCGCAAAATAAAACAGAAAACAGTTACTGCCTTCATAACTTTGGAGTTGTAAGTAATATTGAACTGCAAAAATAAGAAAATCTTTTAAAATATTACTGAGCTTAAATTGAGCAAATATGATCTGAGGCCCAGAACATCAGCCTATGACATCTACTGGCTAAACAACTCTTCGTGCGAAACGATAGATTTCTTTATGAAACTGGTCTGATATTCTTGACAAGGATGTCGCGCCGACGTGGGAACGAAAATATGGAACTCCGTTTTTGCGTCGGCCATAGTGGAAAATGGCGACCGCGACGAAGTAAGTGTGAACCGAAGTGTACTTCGATTATTGACTGTACAGCATTTTGCGATTGAATTTATAAGGAAAAACGCGAAAGAAGTAGTTTTACTGCGATGCAAATATGCAGAATGTACCTCAAGATACGGGCGTCGACGATTTGAAATTAGATAGAGTGAACGTTCAGCACGATATAGGGAACATTTCGTCGACTCCCCAATCGACGAACTCGACTCCGACGAAATCTGAAACGGAAACCTATTCAGAAAATCCTAGATTCATGTCGGAGGCATCGGAAAGTGAAGAAGACTCAGTTTCGGAGGTAGGTTCTTTATCATTTTCCCATTGTTTCGATCGTTTTTTTCCATTCGTATCGGGATCGCTTCAGGCCTTGGGTATCAATGAACTTATGGCCGAGAGACATCTTGTGGTATTATTCGTTTATGTACCCATCGGCGGTCGCCCATTACTGATTTTTCATTCGATGTTTAAACGTATCCATCGCGTTTCCCTTTAATTTAACTAAATTTCCTCACTTATATAAGCATTTTTTTTACTGAAAATTTTACGGCGACAGTGAACGAACATATCGACCATCATGTCGGAAGTTTCCCTTCGGTAGTATCTCCAGGTACACGTCACGTTGTTATTTTGTTTTTGTTCTAATTCATCATCATGAGCCCGTCCTTGCCCACGTTAGTCCATATCCATTTGTTTAATAGTTTTTGGAAAACTGTCAAAAAAATTTTCACGTTCGAGTTGGAAACGAAACATGGACGTCTGACATTTCAAGGTTTTCACTTTTCATTCGGGAGACAAAAAAATTGATAAACGTCAATTGTAATCATTTTTTTATTAGTAGGCCATTGCCTTTTCAATTGTTTTCTTCTTAACGGTATTTGCTTCCTAATCTAATGGCATTAGTATCTTTTTGATCTGACAATTTTTGCAATACACCCTGTAGGAAAAAAATGGATGCCCTGCGGGGGGACGTTTGACTTGACTCCATCATCTCGCGAAATAAGCAAAAAACTTTCATAAACGCCAATAATCATTTTTTTAACAGCTATCAAAGTGGTTGCCTCACTAATGATTAGAATTTTCTGTCATATGTTGTGTGCGCCGGGAACACCATATATACAGTGTTCATAACATAGACATGTGGATAAAATATTAATAGGTAAAAGGTGTTCCTGATGACTTTTTTCAAAAGAACCTATCACTATTGCTAAAGGTAATCATCGGATATGAATTGTGTATTTTTTTACTTTCACCACCCAGTCATTGTGTGTATTAGCAAGGTTTTTATTTTATTGTTTTCTAAAAAACCATGAATCTATTTTATAGGTTAAAGGAGGTAAGTGGACTTGAGTCTATGGAACACTTGAGAATTTTTTAAAAATATTACTCTTAACATCGTATTTAATAGGGTAATTAACTTGTTGTTTATTGGATTTTCTTAAATTGCAACAGATATTACTTGTTAAAAGTCAATTGTCTTCAAACATAGTTAATTCACTGCCTTCAAGGATAAAGGCATTGAATTGATCAGATTTTGGACACAGTCTAACGGTTTTTTGGGATAATTTTTCTTTTATTTTGTACCACAGACTTTCTATTACATTTAGAATTATTTCAGACTTGAGTATTGAATGCGTAAACAGTCTTTTTTCTTTCTTTAGAATTTATTAATTATATATTTACTAGATGGGAAGCAATGTTGGGCAACATATAAGTCCATTGCGTGCTAACCTCTAAGTTGCAAACAAAACAGGTGATGCAAATCGCACTACAAAAGGACAGTGGTTCTGCTGTAAAGACTCTTATCTGTCTGAAGCCAATTTGATCTAGATGGTTAGATTTTCACTGTAGATGTGGCTAGTTTAATAATACGGGTTCCGACGTGTATGCACAGTGACTGCTATTTCTAGTCGATTGATCCGCCCTCAATTCCTACCCATAGAAGGGTGAACCTGTTCGTTATTGTGGGCACTTCCAGACTCGTAATTCATCGTAAGCTTTGACTGGATCCTATGTGAATCTTTGAGATGAGAACTCATGAAAGCTTGTACTTGCCGCTCAATGGGCAGGAGATATGTACAGAATATTGCCTTCTGGTGTTTTTCTGATTGTGATTGTCATAATCTCAAGCCGGTACACAATAGGGGAATCCCATTGATCCAATGGAGAGTTCTTATTGATAATTTTACTGCAGGCTAAAAACCCTCATACCCCCCAGAGTTAATATTTGCTAATAGTATTTTTATGGAGCTATTATCATATTCGTTTCGTGAAAGTTTTGTTACCTCATCTGTTTTTATCAAGAACCACAATTTCTATATCAATATACTTATAGTAGACCTGAGAATTAAAGAATAAAATCAAACCGGAAATGTTAACTAATAATGTCCGCCACAGGATACTTACATTAAAAATTTTACTCAGTAGCGCATTCAAAAACATATCTTTATATGAATGATAGTTCTTACAATTTTACAAATTTTGGTTTAGTACAATACATCTGTTATAAAAAGGTCACCGACCTCAGTATAGTAACTTCTGACGCTCATAATTACAACCCCCTTGAGATAAATATCGAATTTATTTTGGATGTTTGACTAATAAAAGTGGTTTTTCTTCAAGACGAATTGGCAGTTTAGAATATGTTATATTTCGATACGTCGTTCTTAATATTTCAATGGGAAATCAACTAAAATTATAAACTGTCGCACAGCTGTCCGCATGCCCGCACGTGAAAATATAGACACCTCAACCTTATTTCTATCGTCTGGGTATTTAAATAAAATCTACATAATTCGTGTGCAAACCTCACGCCCCACTACTAAACTGATTTCTGACGGATAATAAACTATTTCGTAGGCTTTATTTACAAATAATCAATTTTTCTTTCAAAAAATTCTACAAACGAGAGGTTCAAATCTTATACATAACCTATTTATAAAGGTAAAGCTACAAAACATACATCCAATAAAATTTAACATGATTTAGGAGAATTTTGATAACATTCGAATTTTTAGGTGGAATCGTTTATGGTTGAGCAGGAGTTCGAAGACGAACCCCAAGCGGAAGCGGCTAAATTTCTACTTGGACCGGACGAAACTGATAGGAACGTGGACCCAGAGACCCAGGCCAGGCTTGAAGCACTGTTACATGCCGCAGGTATATTAGATTAATTTATATTATTGGGTTGGTTATAATGTGATTACATTCATAAGTAGAGAATTGTCTTTTTTGGGAACTTTTAATATAACTAAGGTAGAATGACATTGTTTTAAAATGGACTTTATGGTTAAAAGAGTTAAAGTTTTATTCTACATTGACCGAATCCTATAATATTTTTAGAAAAGAATAGTTACGTTTCCTTACGTCGAATACTACTATTGTCCAACAAAATAACACAACCAACCCAATAATGAATCACTGAATCACATGAGTGAAACTTATAATGAATCGCTGAATCTCCTAATAAATATCCGACTATCGGTATTTCCAGGTATTGGCCAATTAACAGTAAAAGACGGTAAGGCTCTGGGCGATCCTGAAGTCCTACGCCGTCTAACATCAAGCGTATCCTGCGCTTTAGACGAAGCCGCTGCAGCACTTACCCGTATGCGCAGCGACAACGCTGCAGCGGCTGCTGCATCAGCAGCACAAGGTATACTACATATAATTGGCATACCAAGAATCGTTTCATATTATTAGTATAAATTAATGCATAAAAATTAATTATTTTCCAGGAACTGCGGGTTCCAGTTCCAATACTCGTCCAACAACCCAGGGAAACTTAACTGCGGCCGCAGCATCAGTTACCCAGCCACAGCAGGAAAAAACCTCTTTGGTTGAAGCGTGCACCGATGGTGATGTTGGTACCGTTAAAAAATTACTAACAGAGGGCAGATCTGTGCACGAGACCAGTGAAGAGGGTGAAAGTTTACTCAGTCTCGCTTGCAGTGCCGGATACTTTGAATTAGCTCAGGTATGATTGGTTGCATTTGTTAAAAAACATACATATGCCACTTAAATTTTAATGTGATGATTTTCGTTATTTAAATCTGGAGATTTTTTATGTATGTTTATGTTCTAACATTGACTTGTATAAAGAGGCTCGCATCGTAGTATAATTTACTCAAATATCGTTACCTTACTGTCTTCAAATGCATTTTAATTTAAGTAGAGCTGGAAAAACCGAGCATCAGTAACAATTGCGACGTTAAATCTGACATTTTTCCAAAGTAATTTTTCGTATGCCTTGACATAAGTTAGTTGAACGTTGACAATAAATGAGAACTACAGTCCATGTTGAAAATTCAAAAAAAAATCATATCATACGTGTTTTTTGCATCGAGCTTATTTTTATACTGTACATTTAGGTTTTGCTTGCAATGCATGCCAATGTTGAAGACAGAGGTATCAAAGGGGAGTGCACTCCTTTAATGGAAGCCGCTTCTGCAGGCCATTTAGATATTGTGCGACTACTAGTTCATAATGACGCCGACGTGAACGCTCAATCGACGTCTGGTAAATTACATCCCAAATTTTATTCAGAATAATTACGAAAATCTAATTTTAGGTAACACGCCCTTAATGTATGCATGTGCCGGTGGTCATACAGAGGTAAAAATTTTAAGTCTTTAAAAAAATAGCTATTATAAAAATAATATTTAAGGTTGTAAAATTCCTTCTGGAAAATGGTGCCAACGTGGAAGATCATAATGAAAATGGCCACACACCTTTAATGGAAGCAGCAAGCGCGGGCCACGTCGGTTTAGCTAAAATTCTTCTAGTGCATGGTGCTGGAATTAACACTCATTCCAATGAATTTAAGGAGTCTGCTCTCACACTTGCCTGCTACAAGGGTACTTTTCTGCATATCTAATTGAATTCTGTAACAAAAATATGTGTGGCAGGTCATTTGGACATGGTAAGATTCTTACTGGAAGCGGGTGCCGACCAAGAACACAAGACTGACGAGATGCACACTGCTCTAATGGAAGCTTCAATGGACGGTCACGTTGAAGTGGCTAGACTGCTACTGGATTCCGGAGCACAGGTGAGTTAACTAATAAACTCAATGTTTTGGTAATTTTTTATTGGGATTTACTTATTAGGTGAATATGCCTACTGATAGTTTTGAATCGCCGTTGACTCTGGCGGCTTGCGGTGGTCACGTTGATCTGGCGATGTTGTTAATTGAACGTGGTGCTAACATTGAAGAAGTGAATGATGAGGGCTACACGCCTTTAATGGAGGCCGCCCGCGAGGGTCATGAGGAAATGGTCCACTTACTCTTGGGTCAAGGTAAGAAATGGTTTTGCTATAATGAAAAGTAATGTTTTTTTATGATTTTGTAGGAGCAAACATTAACGCTCAAACGGATGAAACTCAAGAAACAGCTTTAACTTTAGCATGTTGCGGTGGTTTTACTGAAGTGAGTTTAGTTGATAGTCTTCAGATCTTATTTATTTTAAATTTAATTTCATCTATTATAGGTCGCAGATATTTTATTGAAAGCGGGCGCCGATATAGAACTAGGTGCGTCGACGCCATTGATGGAAGCCGCTCAAGAAGGCCATTTGGAATTGGTGAGATTCTTGTTGGAATACGCCGCCAACGTGAATGCCGTCACACAAACCAACGACACTGCCTTAACCTATGCATGCGAAAATGGCCATACTGATGTTGCCGAACTACTTATCCAGGTAAACAATTCATACTTCTACCGTTCAATTAAATATATTACTGTAAAAAAACAGTGTTGCTTCTCATCTGTAGAGGTTACTAATAAATATTATTAAATTGCTCAAAGGATTTGTCCGAACCATTTTGGTTAAGTTTTTTGAACTTTGTGGACAAACCTCATAATATACATTATACATATAACAAGTCTTTTTAGTTATTGCACTAGATTATATGATTAAAAACTAAATTTCCTTCGAAATAGTATGGAGCCGATATAGAACATGAGTCAGAAGGTGGACGAACACCGCTAATGAAAGCATGTCGTGCTGGACATCTTTGCACCGTCAAATTTTTAATAGACAAGGGAGCTAATGTGTGCAAGCAAACGACCAATAATGATCACACTCCCCTGTCATTGGCATGCGCCGGTGGTCATCTGCCAGTGGTCCAACTTTTATTAGAAAACAACGCCGATCCAAATCATAAACTAAAAGTAATAAATATATTTTTATTCAAGGCTATATATAAACATAATACTTTCCAGGACAATTCAACCATGCTTATTGAGGCCGCAAAAGGCGGACATACAACAGTAGTTCAACTTTTATTAGATTATCCCCATTCGATGCTGCTTAACAGCCAACAACAGCAAAACGCCAGTTCTACAACGGCAACCAATTTAGCTATGCTACCTGGACAAACTAGCAGCAACAGAAATTCACCTGCTGCCACTGTCAACATGACACCAGCAATGTCGTCTGGGGTGCCCTGTTTCCAACCTCGAGGTGGTAAGCATGTATAAATTTGCCTTCTTGCAAAGTTAATATACATAAATAATTTATTAAAGCTGTTCTTCAAGAGGTCCCTGAAGCTGTCCGTATAGTACAGCAAGTTGATTTAGATAGTCCACCTATAGCTATTGATTTTAATAACTTGAAGCCACTGCAACAGCCAACCCAACAACAACAGCAGCAACGTCCTACAAATAACGAACAAAAGGGTCGAAAGCTGCTGCCGAAAAGTAGGTCAACGGGAGCAATGTTTGATGGTAAATTAAAATTGTTTTAAAGCAACTTTGAAGGTGTCATTTTGAAATTATAACAGGAACATTAACATCTGCTGAAGCCCAACAAGTGAGAACACCACCTTTGAGTGATTTTGAAGAAGAAGTTATTTCGGCTACAGCAGCTATGGAGTTTCTTAATAAGGAAGATCCAAATAGTACAAGCATAATAGATTTTATCAAAAAGAGGAAACAGTTTAGTGATCCAGATGGGAACACGCAGAAACAGCAGATTTTAGAGGAATTACACGTAAGGAATTTGAAGAAATTCGAAATACTTTATGAAGACAAAATCGCGGGTCTTTTTCAATTTGCAGCGGGTTGAAAGAGAGCTGCATGGAAAGCAGCAACAGGCGGCGGCGGCGGCCGCAGCAGCAGCAGCCGCTACCAGTGTTGCTGCTAATGCGCCTCCGCTTTTTCAATATCAAATGCCGGACCACTTATTTCCCCAATCTCCTGCCGTAGCTCAACCAATAGCTCCTCTTCTAAATTTCGATCTGAACATTCAACAACAGAAACAAAGTAAGTAATGTTATTACCCCGGCTCCACACTTGCGTTATTCGTATGCGAACATTCGTCATTTGGATGATTAAAGAAATGTGTGGATAGAAAGTTCGTATTCGGGGACGAATGTTAATGTATGTTTAAACGATTAAGTAATTGTAATTCATTAAAAAATACGCGGCATCAGCGACGATGGATCATCCATTTTTACCAAACAGCGAATAGTTTCCATATTTTGTTCAGTGTAGACGCGAATTCACAATATATGAATAAATTTCCTTATTATATTATTATATTCGAATCCAAATGTTTGTTCCCAAATATTCAGAAATTGTACGAATATTTATGCACGCAAATATAGAGCCGGGGTTAAAAATATATATTTCATTTTCAAAAAAATACGATTTTAGCTCTCAACTACAACTCTCAACAAACAACTCCACTTCAAGTACCTTTCTACACCGGAATCGGTACGACCGCGACGCCTCTAACACCGTTCGCATCAGGAGTGATTCAAAATCCAGCCCAACAACAGACGGGGGCACCAGCCTTTTACTTCACTCCTATGCCTGCGAATTCGTCTCAAGTGGGTGTAAATCTGGGCGGAACAACTGCTACGATCGCTAATGGAGGCATTTCTTCTACTGCTCCGACTCCTGCAGTTTTGCCTGCCTCCGCTCTGGTGACTCAACCTATAAAATTTCAATGCGTGGCTGACGTTAGTCAAGTATGTCATTCAAATTTTGTTTTCACTTGAATATTAGATATTGGATTTCGTTTTAGAACACTGCAATTAACGATCGACCAAAGGTGAAACCAATTAAAAAAGAAGGTAAAATATGAGGAAACAACAATTGGCTCAACAGCAACAACAACATCAACTGCAAAATCAGTCTGGAACATCTCAGAACGGTACTCAGACACCGCCCCAACTACAACAATCGACTCAAGTTAATACGACCTCTCCGAAGACATTTAATATTCTTACTGATCAACAGGTAACAGTTTAAAAAGACTATTTTGATTTATTGAGAGAGGTTCTTGGCAATTTAAAAATCTATGGGTGTTTAGGTTTCTATGTTTCGACAACTGCAGATGCCCCAGCCACAAAGACCTGGGCAAATCTCTCAATCTACTACTTTTCAGTTCCAAAAGGTAAAATGCCCTCAACAACATGGACCTTTGTGTGGATTGAACTACCCAACTTATCTATTAATTGTGAATTTGGTTCTAAGAATTACATAACTTTTACTAATGCTGTAAAATATATGCTTAAACTTAATATTAATTGCAATTTCTTCATTTCTTTCCAGGTTGATGGAAGCGCTTCGTCTGAACTACTTAACGTGCAAGACATAGATGTAACATTTCTGAAAGACGAACAACAAGAAAACTTGTTGACTGCTTCGATTTTGCAACAGTTCCCTAACGAGTCCCTTACCGCATTACCATTTATCCGGACAGCGACTGTTGGTTCGCCAGTAAGTACCTTTAGGTGTTTTATGAAATTTTCATTTGTCACCAACTAAAACTTTTACAGCAAAAAACTCGTCTCGAAGTGTTCGACCCATCTCAACAAGAATCAGATTTATCAGGCAAAGTTACCAAACTGGAATTGACTGAAAAGGATTTTTCCGATGATGTTATCCAAACATTGGACGTTCAGCCGTATCCTGTTACAATAGATGATAACATGATCACTTCCTTGACTGCTGCGCAACATGCAGATTTAAAAGCGGCCGTTGCAGCAGCTAACACCGGTAACACTGGTAAGTTTTCTTCATGTTATCTGATTCATACTATAATAAAATTAAAATATTTATTGAAGTAACATATTTATTAAATCTTGTAGCCGACCTTTCACGAGTGTGCACCGAATATTTCGCAGTTCCAGCAGGAACGACCACGACAGGAACCACTGGTCAAGTTACTGGTCACACCATATATAACTACGACAACTTCTTGAAAGGATTCCAAGCTGGGTACACGTTAAAACAACAACTTGGTAAGGCAGTAGAATTTTCTAGAGAATATAGATGTAAAATTAGTACTATTGGCATTCGTAGCAGATTCTTTAACCGTGCCCGGCAATTTAATTCAACAACCCTTAGGCACCAGTCAATCTCAAACATTCGTTTCGACTCAGCCTCCTGTTTGCATGACGAGTCCTCAAGCAAACCAACAACTGGCCAGTTGTGGACATGTTACTCAAGGTTATATAGGTTTATTGTGTGAAACCAATGATTTTAACACAAGAACTATTTTATTAGCGAGCCTCGTGTGTCAGCCTTGCGGACAACATCAACAACAAAGTTCGAATCAAGTGCAAGCTGCTACCCAAACACAATCTCAAGCTGGTGGCGATTTGAAAAAGAATCAAAAAGTAGGTGTAAATTACTCGTTAGTAGAGAGAATATAGATTGAACTTTTGCAGAATGACGGCGTTAAGGTTAAAAAGGGTCGAATTGTGCGCCATCAAAACGCCAACCAGAACTCATTCTCTCAAGAACAAAACTATCAGATCGATCACAATTCGGCCATTACTCAATACAGCGGTTGCTCAGCTGCAAATCAACAACAACAACAACAACAACGTCAAGGCTCCGTGCCATCCTGTATGGACGTGGATTCGGAGACTGAAAGCAATCACGATACGGCTTTAACTTTGGCTTGTGCCGGTGGACACGAAGAACTCGTTGAGTTGCTGATCAGTAGAGGAGCTGACATTGAACATCGCGATAAGAAAGGTATTTTTTGTAATATTTTACGAATAACTAAAATTTAATACGATAATTTGAAAAGGGTTTACTCCATTGATTCTTGCCGCCACCGCTGGACATGAGAAAGTCGTCGAAATTTTGCTTAACCACAATGCAGATATAGAGGCGCAATCTGAACGCACCAAAGATACCCCTTTGAGTTTAGCATGTAGCGGAGGTCGCTATGAAGTTGTTGAACTACTTTTAAACCGAAACGCTAACAAAGAGCACCGGAACGTTTCTGATTATACTCCATTGAGCTTGGCAGCTTCTGGAGGCTACGTAAACATCATTAAACTTCTCCTGAGTCATGGAGCTGAAATCAACTCTCGCACTGGTAAAAGACGATCAGATCTCATTGTTTAGAATATTGTATTTTAAAGCTTATATTTTATAGGGTCAAAATTAGGCATTTCTCCACTAATGCTGGCTGCGATGAACGGACACGTAGCTGCCGTTAAGTTACTGTTGGACATGGGCAGTGACATTAACGCTCAAATAGAAACCAATCGAAATACGGCTTTAACTTTGGCCTGTTTTCAGGGCAGGCATGAAGTTGTTCATCTGTTGTTAGAAAGAAAAGCGAACGTAGAGCATCGTGCTAAAACTGGACTGACACCACTCATGGAAGCCGCTTCAGGCGGTTACGTAGAGGTGGGGCGAGTCTTATTGGATAAAGGTTATTTTAAAATAGTAAAATTTAAAATCAGATTATTTCATTGGATATTTCTAATTTTAGGAGCGGATGTTAATGCCACCCCAGTGCCCTCCTCTCGCGACACAGCTTTAACTATAGCTGCAGATAAAGGACACGTGAAATTTGTGGAGCTTCTTCTGGACCGTGGTGCTCAAGTAGAAGTGAAAAACAAAAAGGGTAATTCGCCCCTTTGGCTTGCAGCGAATGGTGGTCATTTACCAGTAATTGAGATGCTTTACGCTCATAACGCAGATATCGACTCTCAAGATAACCGTAAAGTTTCTTGTCTGATGGCTGCTTTTCGAAAGGGTCATGTACGCGTAGTCAAGTGGATGGTTCATCATGTTACTCAGTTCCCTAGCGATCAGGAAATGATGCGCTATATAGCCACTATAAGCGATAAAGAGCTTTTAGAAAAGTGCAACGAATGCGTGAGAATTATCAGAGCGGCTAAAGAGACTCAAGCCGCGAAGGCGAATAAGAATGCCTCAATTTTATTGGAAGAATTAGAGTCCGAACGAACTAGGGAGGAGTCAAAGCGGTTGCAAGCTGCCAAAAGGAGAGAAAGAAAAAAGAAAAAGCGTCTGGAGAAGAAGGAACAGCATAAGAAACTGTTGGAAGAGAACCAGAAGAACGAGACCTACGATGAAAAGAAGGAAGAGAAAGAGGAGGCGGACGATGTTGTCCCGGAAGTAATGAATGGTAGTGGTAATGATAAAGAGGAAGGGGATAGCGGTATTGACGCGAATAGTCAAGGAAGTTGTTCTAGTAACGATATCAAAACTCCCAAAGAGAAGCGTAAGAATAAAAATAAGAAAAAAGGTAAAGAAAAAGAGACTACTTGCAATACTAATAAAAAGGAAGACCATCCAGCTAAAATCAAGGCTAGTTCTAGTAAGGAGGTACCAGAAAAAGATAAAGAAAACAAGGAACCCAAAACTCCAACTAAATCCTCGACAAGAAAGGTCAACACCGTTTCTACCAACGAGAAGTCATCAAAGACTATAAATTTTGAAACCACGACAAAATCTCCAGCTGATCGTGATGATTTTGAAGCCACTGGCAACGAAACTTACACGACTCCTTCGAAAGCCAAGAAGTCTTCAGAGGATAACACACACAGTCCGCCTCAAAACAGTAAAATTTCGAACAACGCCAGTCCTAAACAATCCTCAAAACGTGACGAAGGTTGGAAAGAAGTGGTCAGAAAGTCGTCCGTTCAAACAGTCTCAGATAGCGGAGTGAAGAAAGTATCTGTACCCTTAAATGCCATTTCTAGAGTTATAGGCAGAGGAGGAAGTAATATTAATGCTATTAGGCAATATACCGGCGCTCTAATTGAAGTTGAGAAGCAAAGTAAAGGACAAGGTGAAAGAATTATCACTATAAAAGGCACTCCAGATATCACTAAACAAGCCCATAATTTGATTACTACCTTAATTAAAGATCCAGAGGTGGATATTATGTCAATTCTCTTAAAGAGCTCGAAAACAGTTAGTACTACTACTACTTTATGGGATAAAACGCAGATTGCCACAAAGAAAAATGCTGGAAAATTAGTTACGGCTACTCAGAATAACGCAGTCTCACAGACTTTCCACAACAAAACAACTTCAGTAACCATGACCTCTGCAACTCAACCGATAACTGTAAGCCGATTCAACACTGCTTCAGTTAAATTCCGGCAGGCAGCTCCTATAACTACAAATGCCAGAGTTACAGCACCGAGGTTAATGGCCCAATCCGAAAAAGGTCCTCAAAACATAACGCACTTGAATAATGTTAATGGAAGTAACTTGTCTATCCGTATGACCATGTCTACGACTTCTGCATCTAACAGTAACATTACGTCAAAAATTGCTTCAAAAATTATTACCACAATAGCGAACCAAACGACATTCGCTGCTAAATTGACAGAAACAGTGTCCAGTAACCAGTCTGTTGCGGTTTCTTCAGGTCCAGTGAAGCCAAGAACAACAGTGCTTGGTGTTCCGAATATGGCTGCTGTAGGTTCCTTATCTCCCCAACTTCAAACGGCATCAAATTCCACAGCGGCGGTTAATTTGGGTTCTCCAAGCAAGAATATAAGGCCAGCTCCGACCGGGTCAGCGCCACCAACAATGCAAAACTTCCAGCAACAAAATTCCATAACAAGCAAACCTCAATCACAATCATCGTCATTTGGTAACATGATTCAACCGAGTATTTCTGCTGTAAACGAAACGACTACGGGTACTGTCGCTTCAACAGTATCCAAAATTCATCAGTCTCAGGAGGAACACCAGCAGCAACAATCACAGCCACCTATTCCTCTACCCCAAGTACAGCCAAATGCCGAATATACGTTGTTCTTCCCAAGAGATTATTGGGATCCTAGAGAACAAGAACAACAAAAAATACAAAATTTCGCGTCGGTAGCTGGAGGCGGTAGTATTGCAAATCAAAGTACCAAATTCATAGACCAGGAGCCTCCTCCACAAGTGGATATTACAAAGGCACCTGGATATCGTGGTGGAGCTGTTTGTTCCCCCGTCAGCTCGAAAACTAGCAGTAATAGCACCACGCCACCTAATTTGTCAGTAGGTACGAATAATTCCTTTCAAGGGTATCAGGATGTAGCTTCCAAGCCTCCAAACACTTTACCGCCCATCGGATCAAGACCACAAGTATCTCAAAATAATGCCACGGATTTTATGGGTTTCATGGATTACACCAAATCGTCTGTTGCCAACCCGTTGCCTGCAATAATAAATGAGGCTCAACTGTTACAAAATTTTAATGCAATTCAAGTATTGAATTTTTCACAGTCACAACAAGTTAACATGCAGCAACCGGCTAGCATTAGTCGACTAAATCCTAAAGCTCCAGAATATTCCAACTCTGTGTACAATTCGATGCCCAATAAAAATTCAGGACCATCGATGTATAATGGATTCCAAATGAACATGCAGAACCAAATGTACGCCAACAAGAACCCAATGGATGTATGTAGTCAAACCTTTTTCACTCTAAAAAGGATATAATTTTTTTTTTAGATGGGAAGCATGTCAACGTTCAATAGAACGGCAGGAGGAGGTCTAAGCAACAACACTTCGCAGAGATCCTGGATGGGATTGCCCCAAGCCACTTTCAGTCAACAACAACAAAATGAACTGATTAGCGGACTTGCCGGGATGACCATTCAAAATCTTCAGGCAAAAGTCTACTGTAATGAAGGTCTAGAAAACGGGGGCGAACTGAGTATGGTGAATAACTCACCGAATTTGTCTCCGAATATGTCAGGATCACAACATGGAATACACCCTGATACTGCCGGTCATT
This sequence comes from Hypothenemus hampei, assembly GCA_013372445.1. Taxonomy (NCBI): domain Eukaryota; kingdom Metazoa; phylum Arthropoda; class Insecta; order Coleoptera; family Curculionidae; genus Hypothenemus; species Hypothenemus hampei. Next base: position 334,976 of record JABRWK010000083.1, on the reverse strand, counting down.
TTGTCATGGAGGAACGTAAACCACCGCAACCAATTGGAACTGAAAGGACTAGGAAGGCTTTTAGTAACCCAATTGACCAGAATTGGTCCATCATCGATAAACAAAAATGGAGTGGTGACAATGGATTGGAATTTGGAGTGAGACCACCCAATTTGTTTCAGGAGGAAGCTCCTATTGATTTCCGGGTTCGTATCTTGACTTGTTTGTTAAAAAAATAATTATGAGGTTGTAATGTTATTTTATTTTTACAGAGACCATTGCATATTGACAATTTCATGAATGGTCCACATTTCTTCAACCATCAGCCTCCGATACCGAATTTACGACAGGAATTCATTCCTGACATGCCGAAATTGGATTTGTCGTGGGACAATACACGTCCCATGTCCGATTTACAGGATAAACCACATGTGAGTTAACGTTATAGCGTTGATTAACAGGATTTGTTGATTAATTGTTATTTATAGGGTTGGACTAATCAATGGAACAAATAAGAAGACCTATTTGAAAACCCCAAGAAACTATAAGCGTCTTTTTGATTTAAATTTAAGTTCAAAAACAAAGACAAGATTTTACCTTCTTGTGATTCATTACGAAAGACAGGATTTGCTGTAGTTTTATTATTACTTTAAAGTTTTTTCATCTTTTTCTTTTTGTTACGGTTTAAGGTAAAAACTGGGGAGCTTGTATTTTTGCTCTCTAGTTTGTATGAAATTAAATATTTACTCCGAAAAGCACTGTAAGCATTTGATGTAAATAAAAATATACTTCAAATTACAATTTAATGTATTTGCATGTCGATTTTTCTTCAGGAAATTCACGTTTTTGTTCAGAAAAAAAATCCGCTTATAGTTTTTAAATTTAATGAGATTACAAGAAAAATCTCTTAAAGTCTTCTTAAATAAGCAGGAATAAGAATTGCGACGTCTTGAATGTTCTTTCTGTTCATTACGCGTGTAAAAAAATCGCTAAATGTTGTAATTTTTGTATCATTTATATACAGTTTGATGTTTGTATGTCTTCACTTTAGTAAAAGAAAACAGTATGAATCGATTCAAAAAATCGTAAATTAACGTTTTACAATTCGATTTTTAAGTTTAAATAAAATATAGCTAAAGTTAGCTGCAGTATATTTTATTTAAACCGTTATGCGAATGAACCTCCAAGACGTCTTTTTTCCGATTAGACGTAAAAAATCAATATAAAGATTATACTAAAATAACATATTAATGATGTAAACTGTAGTAGTTGCGCATAAAAATATTGGTCCAGGGATTATTGACGTTTAGGGTCAAGTTACTATTACCTACGATCGTTGTTCTCTAATCGAATATACCGAGTTTTTCTTTTCCCATTCGGAAAAGTCCCTCATTGTGGGGCGTTTTTTTAGGGGTCGCTGTCCTCTATTATATGGTAGGGTTATTATAATACGGATTATTATGTAATATTGCTTGTACATGAAGACAAAATATATCTTTATGCACTGTATATTTCATGTGTTTAATTCACATTTCACTTGCGTATTCAATTATAAAGTTTCCCCTTTGTTATTACAAATATTGAAAACGTTTCTTAATTCTATTATGCTATTGAGAATCACTTGATGAGCTGCTACTTGAGTCAGTTGACATGACTTCAACATCTTCATTTTCTTGCTTATGATTTCTAGTGTCCATTGCGACTGTGCCTTGACCCACACTAATATGTATCTCTCCAGATGGATGCCATGCAAATTGATTTTGATTTGCAGCTGGAATATCTTTAAAACCAATATGAAAATTTATGTTACTCAAGTAATAATAATAATAATATTACCTCCTGGATGTCCGGACCGATGCAAATCGCTTAGAGAAGTTTGTTGTTGCAACATATGCCCATTAATGGGGTCACCAAGTCTTCCCAACATGCCTAAACGCATTTCAATATCAGTTGGATATGGTCTTCGCGGATCACCTTGTTGCCACGTTAAAGGGGCGCATATTGCATTAGATGCACTTATCCTGTGAGCGAATTTAATTAATTCTTCAGAGGAAACTGGTCGTTTCTTAGCTCGAGATATGCTTTGCAGTTTTTGATTGGCCTGATAAATGGCTGTGGATAGAATTTGTTCAGCCTCTTTTAACTGTTTTTGCAAATGATTGATATCCCGGTCCTGACGTTCTACTTCCGCTTTTAAGAGATTCATTTTTTTGTTTATTTGACCCTGCATACAACATTTCAAAACATGTTCTTTAAATAAAAGTTGTTACTTACTTGTTCTGCCGCCAACTTAAGAGTTTCCCTTAATTCGGTATCTTTGGCAACCAGTAAATTAGTTAATTGTGCATATTCCGGCCCTGATAATTTATTACTTTTTGGGGCAATAGCATTTTCAATAATTTCTCTAAGAACCAAACAAAATTAAGTTTTGTATATAATGATTAAATTAACAGAATTACATACTTAGAAATTAACTCCATATCGTCAATTATAGACAGTAGTTTTTCTTTGGTACTTGCTTGAGACATTTTCTGTTGAAATTTTATACAAAACACCAAATACACACTAAAAAACCCTAAATTTGTTGGTAAAATTCAGAAAGTTGTTGAACCAACAATGGCATTAACCTTACTTTTAAATGTCATGTATCTGTCTAAATATTCTTGTGTCATGAACAACCAACTATTCAATGTTGCCATCTTAAGCGAATTCTTAGTTTTCTAGGGAATTTTTGACAGTAAAAGGGGTAAAGGAAACGGAAGAGAATTTTCAAGTAAAAAAGGACTATTTAGACTTAAAATTATAAGATTAAATAAGGAATATAGATTTTTAAAGTTTTTTGTATGTTCCTTTATACTTTCGTATTCATTTTCTTATGTTTTAAATATACAGAATAAAGCGATGCTACCATTAGGCACGGTAAATAGGTTTAGGGACCCCTCTAGCCAATTTAATTTTACACTAGAATTAGTTGTTTAATCTTAAAATAAAAATCGCCCTTGGGTCTTCTACCGAAAAGGTGCTCCTTGGATTTTCCAGAAAAAAATACCGAGCTAAAGGAAAATTTTGAGTAATCAAGGAGCGTATTTTGCCCTTGAACAGGTGTAGCCATTAGGAATTTAAAGAAGAAAATTTTGACGATTTTAAATTTTTCCGAAACCTACAGGGTGATTTCAAATTACTTTAAAGATCATTCTATACTTGTCTAGAGATGCCCTCTGTATACTTCCAATTGATCTATGAGGTCTGTTCCAATAGAAATTGGCAACTAGTCCTCGCCATGCTGATGACTCAAACCTAGTTTCCAAACTATCACCAGAGAATATTAATACTATATATGTATAGTATTAATATTCTCTGCTATCACATGATCATTTTGATTCAATTTCATTGGATTTGACTAGTTAAAGATTTCTGTTGAAATAAACCTATGAATTCCAGCTACATGCAACCTTTCACGTCTCCCTCGGAATTGGAAGAGAAGATTATCGTCAATTTTCCCCCCGTGAGCTCGACACCTATACTGGAGGGTGCACTCTCATGGAGTGGTTTGGGTAGAGTGAGAGGGTATTTCGAGTCCAAACTTATCCTTTTTTTCTTAAATACTGTCATCATTCAAACATCGACTAACAACAAATCAGGCAAAGATAGGTTTGAACTCGAAAATGATATTGTCCTTCTCCGATCAGGGACGTTTATTTAGCATAGAGTGCACTCTCCAGTATAGGCGTCGAGTTCACTGCTTACCCTTTATTGGGGTGGCCTTTAGCTTTTAATTGTTTTGTATTTCCTTTTAAATCTGTCTTATTTTAGCATGAACTGTGGCTTATTTGACAATCTGAGATTCGTATAACTCATATGCATGCTGCCACATCTCTGCCACGACGCAAAGGTTTAAAAGGCGGTTCTTACCCTTATCGTTATCTCCAAAGAACCTTCAGAAAAATTTTCGGTAGGTCATTCAACAGGTTTTTGGGTCCTCTTTAAACTGAGTCGCTAAAGCTAAAAGCAGAAATGACAGATTTAATTCTTGGATCTGAAATTTGTTATCTTTGGAGGGTTTCTCGATTAATGAGAAACAAATATTTATCCTTCCCAAATAACAACAAAACAATTTAAAAAGTATGCGTTTAAAGTGGTTGATAGAAGAACACATAACTAAATAATTTTTATATTTAGCATAGATTAATACACTTCAAAAAAAAAATATATATATATATATATACATATATCTATAATCGAGTCTTTAAAAGCTTATTAATTTTCAAGAAGAAAAAATGTTGCTATCTCTACTTTTTATAGCTTTTTTCGGCAAAGCAACGTTATGTTCCATTTTACTTGTTGAAACCAATGTATCATCAGATGCAGGTAAGCCAAAAACACCATCCTACGATATCAAATTTCTTCAGAATCCCATTTATACAGTTGCTTGTAATATCGACCCTTTTGCGGGAGGTCTGCCTACACCTCTTCTAATACAAAACAATAGTTTTATTTATCCACAAGGAGCTGGAAACAAAAATCTTAAATTCACTGCTGGAGAAAATATAGATTTGGCATGTCCAGAAGGAGCTTTGATTTTACGAGATGTTGAATTCAGTTCTTTGGTCACAGCAACTTGTCTAAGTGATACTACCTTTACCATAAACAGTACCAGGTATGATAATTGACAATAGTTTTACCAATGTTTTCTTTGATTAACATTTTAGTTATAAGTGGTCTGAGATTCGATGTTCTGATAATCCTAAGGCAATTGTCGAATTAACTCCGGCGTTGTGTGAAACTGATGGGACCAAAGTTCGAATTGGTTATGAAATTGCAAAGAGTGAATTCGTAAAAAATTTAGAGGTTTGTTTCAATACAACTGGTCAATTTCCTATGTATTCTTATTACGAGCTAATTCCAGCTATTGATCAAGAAATTACAGGTAATACCATTAATTTTTTTTTATATTTCCATATCATCAATTAGGTACGCCCACTCCAACTTTTGATCAAGGACCGGATGTTTACGAAATTGGCAATATTAACACCTTGTACACTTTATTTACGCAGAGGGCAACCATCAATGGACAGTTAGGAATGACTTCTGATAACGCAACTTACATTCAAAATAATGACGATTACGTTTTGGCTAGAGGACATTTAGCTGGTGGACCAGATTTTTTTATGCATCTCAACAAAATAGCACTTATTATTATGAAAACGCTTTACCACAATGGCAAACTTTTCATGATTCCAATTGGGAACATGTAGAAACCGATGTGCGAAATTACGCCTCACATAATAATGTACAACTTCAAATTTGGACAGGTATGAAACACGTACAATTTTAGTAGATAATTAAGAAAATTTGAATGAATTTAGGAGGATATGGTATCACTACTTTACCTCACGCAGATACAGGTGTAGAAACACCTCTTTTTTGTATGTGATTAGAAGTGAATCGGCTATTCCCATTCCGGAAGTCTTTTGGAAAGTGGTCTATAATCCAAAGAATCAATTAGGAATTGTTCTTATTGGAGCCAATAATCCTTATAAAACTCCACAACAGATTAACAAGTTTTGTGTAGACGTTTCAAGTTCATTGAGTTGGTTGACTTGGGAAAAGGATGATCAGATCAAAGGAATTTCATGGGCTTGTGATGTGGATGATTTCCGAAAAAGTTTTAACAACTTTCCGGCTTTTAATGTGATGGGGTTATTGAAATAGAGCTTAAAAGTTAGAGTTATCTCTGTATTTCAAAAAAAAAGGAAAACTATTATTTATATTTTTTTATACAAAATCAGAGAACTTTTGTTGCTATTAATAAAGTCAATCAAGTAAATTGTTCAAGTTAGAATTTTTAATTCATTTAAGATTCTATTTCCTATTTAACGATACTGTTTACATAGTATTACACGTGCCTTTCTTCGGTTGTATGTGTAAGGTCATAACTTTTTATAAAATCAAAACGGGCTAGGTCAGGTAAGTGACTTATTGTTAGATGATGCTGAAATCTGACGATGCAACAACATTGTTTAAATGTTAAATCCTGTCTGGAAAATCTAATTTTGTCGAAAGCTCCTTTTCAGAGAACCAAATAATTATTTGGTTTTATTATAATTGGTCACATGGAAATAAATCGGGACTATATGGAAGATGAGATAGTTTTTCTTATTGCAGTTTGATCAGCATGTTTTTAGTCAATTAAGGAGTATAAAGACGGACGTTATTGTAAAAAGGAATGACACACAAAAGTAAATAGAAAAAATTTAAACTACTTCCAAACAGTTTCTGACAATAATGGGTACTATTAATAGTACGAGTACCGGTCAAAAAATAAAAAAAATTACAACCGAAACTCCAATATCTTTTTAGCTAAATGGAACCACTTTTATTTTTTGGCTGTTCCTGCTGTTTAAATCGTTCGTGATTATGAAGAAACAATTCTCCGTATTATATGTATATTTAATGCTTAGTTGCCATCTAAAGCCTTTTCTGGTTTTTTTCTAAGGAGAGCAACGTTGAAATCAACCTGCTCTCATTTTACAAAGCACATTTATAAAAATTAGCACCGAAAATAGAGCATAACGTAAATTTTTGACACAAATTTTTAGAAATCTGTACGTGGTTTAAGAAGTACCACCAAAATTGCGGGTTAGATTTGAAGATACTTTGTAACTAAAAATTTAAATAAAAATCTGGATAATTATTATGTAGTGCTGCGACTTGATCAACTATAGGTGAGTAACACTATTGGATTTTAGATCGATTGGCCTTTCAGGTATTGAAAAATCAATATTTTCACCAGTTAAGTTTTTTTCACGTTTTAATTAAATGATAAACAATTAGTTGAATTTGTTTCAAACGGGAAAGGCTTATCTATAACAGCTTATAATTTTGAAGTATTAAAAAAAAAGCTACAATAAATTTTTAAAGGATTATAATAACTATATAAAAGCCAGGTTTTACTGTTTATCTTACACTCGTTCAATAGCAAAAATGCTTTTTTTACTCACTTTATTGGTTTTCTGTAATCAAAATGCATTTTCTTCAATTATACGTGCCAATAATGAAGAAACTTTAAGTGCGGGTAAGTTGAAAAATACAAAAAATACGGTTTGTTTTCTGTAAAAAAAAATAGGAGACACTTATCGACAAAAATTATCGAATCCGTATTTTTCATTTTTTCCACTTAACTTAATGTAAAACAATTATGCCTTTTATTCAGAAACTCTTAAAAAATTATATAAAAATAGTATTGTTCTATTACAGACAGCACTAATGAATATAAAACTAAAGAAATCAAAGTTCTGAAAACATTGGGTTTTCAAAAAGAAAATCTTCCAATTGACATAAAATCGTACAAGTTTTAATGAAAATATAAAATTTAATAATTATTAACCCTTAATTAGTCGTGTGGGGTCAATATGACCCAATACTACTTATGTAATTTTACTTCACGCGACTAGTTAAAGGTTAAAATACAACTATAAATGTATATATTTGTTATTATGGGATAAAAAAAGCTTCAGATTATCGGTTACCTTTTGGGATTTTATCCCATATGTCGTCGGGAATAAGTATGTCAAAATGTATCTCTTTATCCGTAACCGATTTTGAATAAAACAGAAATTTGTATATTCTATATTAAGTTAAGTAGAAGAAAAATATAAATATTTAAATACAAAAATAATATATGTTAAACAATAGCAGCAACTACGTGCAGTTTCGATCCATTTTCTGGAGGAAGCCCAGCCCCCTTATTACTACAAGAAACGAGTTTTCTTTATCCTAGTGGAGCTGGAATTAGAAATATTGTGTTGAATGCTAAAGAATCTGTGGATTTCGCTTGTCCAGGTGGCACTTTAGTTTTAGCAAATACCAAATCCAGTTCATCAGTGGTAACTGCGACTTGTGTTAGTGGAACTACTTTTACTATAAATAGTCAAAGGCATGAATATTTCACTAGAATTTTTAGGAAATTAAATGAGTTTTTGTACATTGCAGTTATACTTGGTCGCAAATTCAATGTTCCGCCAACCCCACCTCAACTGTTCAATTAACTGGGAATAGTTGTGAAGCTGATGGAAGCGAAATAGAAATTGGTTATTCCGTAGCAACTAACAGATTCATAAGAACGATACTAATTTGTTTCAATACAACTAACGAATCCCCTTTATACACTTATTATGACCTGATTCCAGCTATTGATCAACAAATTACAGGTGAGAATATTTGAAAATCGGCGCACTAGCGAAGCCTTAAAACTTTGATTGGCAGATGCCCAGATTTTCTATTGCCTTATGGCCTTTTAAGTTCTAACTTTGTGAAATTCGATCAGGTACCCCACGACCAAGTTTCTCACAAGGAAGTGGCATTTTTTCAATGAGCAGCGTTAACACTTACTATACTCAAGCTAAACAAGCGGTCACCGTAAACGAACTGTTAGGCTTGCCGTCTGATAGTACCACATACGTTAACTCCAAGACTAATTACTTTCTGGCTAGAGGACATTTCACTGCTAGAGCCGATTTCTTCTATGCTTCTCAACAAAATAGCACATTCTTTTATCAAAATTGTAACCCTCAATGGCAGACTTTTAATGGGTTTAATTGGGAAAAAGTTGAAACAGATGTTAGAGATTACGCTGCGAACAATAACGTACATCTTCAAGTTTATACCGGTTAAATTCCAATTTATAATTTTATGAGTATTTTTTTACAAAATTTTTTTTAGGACCTTATGGTGTGACCACTCTGCCTCATGAGACAACAGGAGTTGCAGTTCCACTTTATCTTTATAACAGCGGAAATACTAAAGCTTTACCAGTTCCCGAGATTTATTGGAAAGTGGTTTATAATCCTAGCAACCACCTGGGTGTGGTTCTTATTGGAGTGAATAATCCATATAAAAACGCAACGGAGATAGATAAATTTTGTACGGACGTATCGAGTTCATTGTCCTGGTTAACTTGGGAAAAAGATAACCAAGCTAGAGGTTTCTCATGGGCATGTGAAGTGGCAGATTTTAGGAAAACTGTTAACCATTTCCCCGAGTTTAAAGTAACAGGATTGTTAAAATAAATAAATTGTTCAATTTGAACGATTATTATTACTGAAAATTGAAGTTATTAATTCAGACATTTTTTAGACATTCCGAAAGTATTTATATTGAAATTAAGAATACCCTCTATGATCTGACGTTATCTGAAATTTATAGATTTCTAAAAATTGTCAGTGTCATCTTCAAGCAATATTCAAAATTTTTTTGTGTAATGTTCTATCTTCTTATAATATTTTTTCAATTAATCTATGAAATTTCATGCGAATGTGTAATTGTGCCAGTCAATATCAAACCGACACCATTAGTCATTCACAGTACTAATCAAATAGCTTACTCTCCTGCTTTCCTAAAAAGAGATGAAAATATCACAATTACCTGTCCAGGAAATCAGGTACTTTATGAAGGGACTAGAATGGGTGAAGTAATTACCATAACTTGTGGAAATTTTAATACGTTTATGTATGGTGATCAAGAATTGCAATTTCACTCGTTAGCTTGCGAAGATATTCCTAGAAACACTATTAGATACACTGGAGAAAAGTGTCTGAATGGGAATCGAGAAATCGAAATCGGCTATCTTATTCCCAATTATGGATTTCTTAGGCAAATCTTAATATGTTTCGATGCGGTATATTTCTCTCCCATATACTCACATTTCAATTTAACTTCAACCATTCTTACCCGAGATAGTAGAGTTCCTAGAAAATTTTTCGAAGAAAGCGGCTTTTACGTAACTTATAACAGCTTGGATAACTTATACAGAAGAGACAAAGAACGGGAAACAATAAATCAACAACTAGAATTGGACCGTTGGTCTGACAAATTCATCAAGAATGATGACAGATTCATCAACCGGGGACATCTAACGTCCAAAGGCGATTTCGTGTACGCATTTCAACAATTGGCCACATTTCATTATGTAAATTCCGCCCCACAATGGGCGAGCTTTAATGGCGGCAACTGGAATGAAGTTGAAATTAGTGTAAGAGAATTGGCTTCTACCAGTTCCAAAAACCTGGAAATTTATACTGGTGTATATGGCACGATGTCCTTACCAAATCAGAGACATTGGAGAAAAGTTCCCTTGTTTCTACATAACATTCAAGGAAAGAAATTACTTCCAATACCTCAGCTATTTTGGAAATTGATTTATGATAGGACAAGTGATAAAGGAATTGTTATTGTGGGGGTTAACAATATCTATGAGTTAAACATGACGGAGGATGTTGTTTGTCTAGACATTGGTGACAGGATTTCTTGGTTTAATAGAAAACTGCAAAACCAAAAACATAATATCGAATTAGGATACATATACGCTTGTTCGGTGAATGACTTTTGTAAAAAAACTAATTATTGCCCTAATTTGAATGTTAATAATTTGTTATTATAAATTTGTTATTTGTTCCCTACTAATGTCGTAGAAAAACGTCACATTCAGAGTTTTAGAGTGCTAGGCGAATTTTAGGAGATCTTTTCACTTGTTTATTAGTAAATATCGCCCTCTTAACCTTTTTTTTAATAAACCAAACAAATAAATCGTAACTAGATAATTCTGGTCTATTTGAACAGCTTACTTGTACTACTTTCTCGACTAAAGATTATAAAAAAAATTTAAGCTTATAAGCCCTTATAATCTATAATATCAGATAGTCTTAACTCTTATTTATTTTACGCATACTTTTATAAAAATAGAAATAAACTTAAAAATAATGATAAGACAATAAATTAATAAAATATAACACATTAAAAAAACCTTTATTAGTAAAAAGACATATTTTTCCAGATTTTTTATGAAATAACTCTATAAACAAAGAATATTTTTCGTATCCTTAAGAGATCCTCTTTACAACTATTTAATAAAATAAACTCATTGCTTTAATAACCTTAACAAAAATACCTTATTAGTTAATTCATAAAAAACTAACGTTTCCTACTAATTATTTTAATATTTGATTCGAAAATTCTAGAATTATTGCATGGACAATATTTCTATAAACAAATATAAAATATGTGCCGTGAGTCTAGTCTATGTTGCAACAAAATAATGTTTCTTTTGTTTTTACCTTCTTATTATCAAAATCGAGATGTTTGTTTGGGTCTGTTCTAAACTGCGTTTCATAGGTTAAGGATATTACTAAAATTTGTATTTTATTAAGACTATAATTTTTTTGTCAATCATAGTTCTACTATGGGTGAATATCCTGCAGCATGTAGATGCTCAAAAAATAAAATTAACATACAATACAGGGCGTGTAAATAGTGTCACGTTTTTCCATCAAAGTTTAACATTTTCCATGGGCAATGCCAGGTGGCTGAAGCATATTAAAAATTATAGCCTCATGTTTCCTGAGTATTTAATTTTTTTAATTGTCCATTTATGTTGAACTATTCCACAGATATCCAATTTTTTATAATTTCTTACATTTTATACATTGACACCGCAAATTCATGCATAGTAAGGCTACGATTCACAAAAAAATCATCTTAATTCGGCCAGTTGTTGAGGAGATATTCATTGTCAATGTATAAAATGCAAAAAATTGGATATCTCTGGAATGGTTCAAGATAAATGGACAATTGAAAAAATAAAATACTCAGGAGACATGAGGCTATAATTTTTAACATGTCTCAGCCACCTGGTATTACCCACGGAAAACGTTAAACTTTTATGGAAAAACGTGACACTATTTACACACCCTGTATTGTTTTTTAATTTTATTTTTTAGGCATCTCCTCACTACAGGATATTCGCCCATAATAGAATTACGATTGACCAAAAAATCATTCAAATCGGACTATGGATGTGGAAAAATTATAGTTTTAATAAAATACAAATTTTAGTAATATCCTTAACCTATGAAACACAATTTATATTGTCGGAATATAATGTTTTCCTATCCGTATTTACCATATTTATTAACAAGAGAGTGTCCACCTGAATAGAAGCAGACAAAAAAAAGGGAGAAAAGGAAAAAACTGACATGGAATTATAGAACGAGTTTCATGAGATCTTTAAAAAACACTACTTAAATAAAAGAAAGACTTTATGTTCGAGATATCGAACTTTCTTCATCTGTTGTGTTTAAAATATCCTAAAAAGGAGATTCCAGTATGGCTTCTATACTACCATTAAACTTATCTATTTAATCACTATTCGAAATTAAAGAAACTATTACAAGATAATCCCATTTAGGGTGGGATAGATCAGAGATCAGAAACTTGGCACGAGGAAGTTTTTTAAATGGCACAGCAACGATGAGTATATCTACATTTTTATTTCTATTACACATACAGAGCGAAGCGGAAACAGCTTACTTATCTTAAAAAAAAAGAAATTCCTACGCATTTGTTACATACATAAAAGAAAAGTCATCCACTATTGCGAACCCAAAACACATAAAAAAAATCTAAAAAAGCCTAAAAACTACAGTTTTGTTCGATATCGAAGGCAGTTCGTACAAAAACGACAATCTAGAGTAGAAGCACACATATTCTCTGGATTTGTATTTGACAGTTTTGTTTAATAAATAAAGCATTATCAGTTGAAAAAAAAACATATCACATACTTCGAATTTATTCGAATTGCCTTATTGGTAAAACAAATCAATTTGTAGGCCCGTTAGAGCCCACAAATGGAAAAATTTCTTAAAAAATTCCCGTGACTTATGCGTAAGCAACTAATGATATTTTTGTAAAAGCGGCACAAACCGGTTGTCAACCACTGAGTACGATTGTCCATGTTAACAAGCGGTACAGTTTAAAACTACGTTACAACACGAAACATCTAGTTTTTTAAACAATTGAAAGTATAACTGGAAAAATAGCAATCCTTAATCAGCGACGTTAAACAAATAAAATATATAACATTCACATTATTTTACCGACGTTCCTGGTTAAGGGTTAAACATCTAAGTGGTTAGTTTTTTTATTTAAACCTTGTGGATGAACCACACAATGTTCTTTCCTTAATTCTTCCAACACAGGCCAGTTGCGAGGATCTCGAAGTAGATAATTAACTTCGCAATTTTTTTTCGTTTTCTTACTGCTTTCAATTGGTAAAGTTATGGTTGTACTTTGACCGGGGAAATTATATGTTTCCGATGTCGGAGTTATTTCCCGTACGCAACACGACGGACTCTGTTTTAAAAGTCTCTTCGAGTATACTGGCAAGAATGTTTCTGCATCCACAATGTTATTTCTAGTCACTGGTTTAATTTTAATGTCATTTCCAGATTTAAGTAATCGTTTATTCTTATTGGAATTTATAATGTCGTCCACGATATTGTCTTTTGAATGTAAAGTTTTCAAACTAATTGAATTGGATTCTTTTTGAACCGTTGCAGGCTGAATTTTAGGTTTGTCTTTTGAGTTTATTTTTGGTATTTTGAAATTATCC
>JABRWK010000083.1:296806-314983 GCA_013372445.1 Hypothenemus hampei | reverse complement strand
AGTTTTTGCAGAAAAAAATATTTAATTTTGTAATTCTTGACTTTTTGAGGCTCTTTTTCTCAAAAACTAATCGATAAATTTAAAATCTAATTACATCCCTAAATGCAATTTTGAAATACCTTTAAAATGAGGTGTCATTCGACCCCCCATTCCATTTAAGATTTTAGGGGCAAGTCACTCCCTGCTCAAGGGGTTGAAGATAGAGAATTGGAAATAAGCTCAAAAAGTTTCCCCCTCGACATCTCAATTGACGTGTTTTTGGAAATTTTCAAATAATACATACTTCAAAAAGTTATTTAGGGTGGTTCGTTTTTAAATGAAAGCACTGTATAGTGTTTTAAAAGAAACGACAACCTTTCAGGCAACAATTTTATTCATACAAATAAAGCAAAAATTTTATATGAACATAGGTCCGAAAATGCTTCACTTTCGAGATACAGGGTGATAAAATTTTCAAAAAAAATCGTTTTTTCAAATATTTCGGAACTACTTAATGTGTTTGAACCAAATTTGGTATATTGTGTTGACATATTTAAATGCTAAACGACTACTAGTGATGCACTTTATTGGTAGTCGGCACTGTTAAATATAAAATTTAAAAAATAACTAATATTCTTTTATCTAAAATTAGTTCTGAAAGTAAAAATCTCTATTCTTTGCACAACCCGAATTACGACACTACAGGTAGGAATCTGTGTCATTAACACTACAAATTGACAAATGATCGTTCCCAGACTTTCTAACATCTTTTTGGAGTATTTCTGTTACTTTAATGAGTTTCCGTGCGAGGTTGCCATCATCTTCATGCCTGTCAAAAAGCTTTCTATGATTTACCTTTAGATTGAATTAAGTAAATTTGTGATAGAATTCTTTCACGAACCAAGGATCTAAATATTTTTGCCACATTCAACCCAAGGGTTTGTAATTGTCATTTCAACGAAATGTTAAAATATACTTTAACAGGCTCTTTTTTAGTTTGTGTAGTAGTAAAAGTTCTGCAATAGGAATTTAATCGATCACAATGATCCACATCTCCCATCAAACGATTTTAACTCACAATTGAGCTAGAATAGTGAAACGTACTTATTTTTAGAGTTTTTCTTGTTCCACCTACGAACATCTGTCATTATACAAAATACCTCTAAAGGATTGATTTTTTCTGATCTGGAGCTAATTTCACGAAAGTTCCTATTCGATATTTTTTAGGATGGGAAATTCAAATTTATCAATGGTTTAGTTGTATCTTCTAGAGGGCGCCACAAGTTGCTATTAGAATACTTTTAAAATGCCGAAACTTTTTTGTGTCACGGTGTATTGGACTGGTAAAACCTTTTTCTTTTTCCTTTTCTTTTTTGCTTGAAACGGTACATATACTTAATTCATATCTTAAGAAGCAACGATTTCCAATAAAAACGCATCTAAAACTGATCATGCATGAAAATTGTAAAAATGAATCGGAAGCTATTGTCAGGTTTTGTAGATTTTTTAAAAATTTTTGTTGCAATTTCTTATTACTGCTATTAACCTTTATTCCATTAAAAAAATATCTGACTAAAAATTAAATTGTGAAAAAATTTAGAAATCTAGAATATAAGGAAATAATTATAATGGATTTTCAGGAAAATCCTGAAAATAGGATAAGGAAATTAGCCACAATATATCCAAAAATTTCAAAATCTTTGATCTGGAGTATCTGTCATAGAGAAAACTTATATCCGTTTTATTTTCAAAAAATTCAGGCGAAACTGCTTTTCCTGCTCGTTACAAATTTGCTCACTGGCTACAGAACAAGAATACCAATAACTGAAACTTTTAGTCTAACATTTCATTTTGTGATGAATCTCCATTTACCGATATAGAATTCTAATTTACATAATTCGCATTATTAGGCTTGCGTTAGGAATAATCCCTATGTTACCAAAGATACAAATAACCAGAACCAATTCTTTATCAATGTTTGGGTTGGTATGCGGATTATTTGAATTATTTCAAAATGTATTGCTTCATTTAACTCTTTATAGGTTATTGAGATACTATTTTCCCACCAGCTACAGTAAACTTACAGCGGGATAATATACTATGTCACTATTTGAATCTCACGCGCTCCTAGTGCCTTGTCGCTGTTTTATTTCTATCTCTTGCATTCCTCTAAGGAGCTATATCAAAAAAATATAAAATATAAGAAAAACAAAAAGAATTCTTGTCACTTTTCCTTGTAGAAAAATAGTGTATGGAAGTAGCAACTCATTTTTTGTAAAGATCTGACTGAACCTCCCTTGTTTTTTGTTCTATAAAGGGTTAAGTGAAAATACCTCTAAACATTAGTCAGAATCTGTAGTTTATACACGACGGACTTTCGATGCGTGTGCCAGTAATGTTCGTTAATTTCTTAATAGTGTTTACGGAGAGTGTTATTATTATTTCTAAATATTTCGCGTAGTTACCTATAATTATTAGCTGTACTGATAAATTATATTTTTCTTTAATTCATTACGAACTACAATATTTCTTTATTATTTGATGCCAAAAACACCAAAATTCGAATCATTATCTCCGTCGTTATAACTAAGTTTTGAAGCTATTTATTTTTTAAGTAATAAATTGCGTCTTAGCACTTTGAGCCATTAATTAGTTATTAAATCTTTATAATATCATCATTATAATGAGATATTTTATTTTGATAGAAGTTTCTGGACACTATTGTATGTAAATAAGTAAACACTTTCAAGGTTCATCCCGAATTTATTTTTCATAACTGCGGCGCAACGATAATACACAGATACATTCAACTCCATTTTTATTGAAAACGCTGCGTCTGGAAGCTTTAAAACACGAGTACATTTTGTACTTAGAAAATGTGAAAAAATAGCAATGGAAAAAATTAGGGACTAAAAATCTTGAGTGCTTCTCTCCCAAGTATGGACTAATAGTAGCAAATGAAGTACTAAAATTGAATATTCTGGCTAAAGTAGTTTCAATGATTTTAAATAAAAACCATGTATTTTCTTTGGAAAGCATTTCCGGATTCTTGTTCATATGAATATTTTTTTTATATTTTTTCACGTAACACCATTTTCACTGTCGAATGAGATTTTCTGGACATCCAGTATAAGTGATCATTTAAATGCAATAGATATTCGGAGCATTAGCATTGGTGTAGGCTAGAAACAACTTATACAGAGTGTAACAAAAGTAACGGATAAAATTTAAATGGGAAATAGGGGAGTTCATTTGCAATCAAATATGTAAATTAAATAAATAGTGGCCTGTTTTCCAATCGTTTCTGAATTATTCTGTTTTTGTGCTTTTGTAAAAAAACTCGGACATTTTGTTTTATTAGCGGACATTATTTATAAGACACCATGTATAATCTGTCATCTGTCAAAGGCAATACAATGGTCTCATTTACAATTCGCGTTTGTATTCTCTATTAGAAAGAATTTTATGTAAACCAACCCAATGAAAAATCGTAAAATTTGTAACTTCAAATTAGGAAAAGAAACTCATGATACTTGTGAACATGTAAAGGATGATTATTCCTGTTTTTGGAGTTCAAGGGGCTATGAGCTCTCATAAGACAATATGCGCATCTAACAGTCTATAGAGGACTCTAATTTCTCCTAAAGAATGAACCAGAACACGATGAACTCGTCGTCTTGGAGAAACGGATCAAATAATGTAACAGCGTTTCTAACGATGCTATTGTTATTGTTTAAGTGATGTTTTGTGACCAGTCTTATCGAACGGTTGTTTTTTCTAATTTAAAGTTCGCGTGTTTAAGTGAGTAACTCGGCCTAGCACGTGAAAAGTGTAATACACTCTTGACTCGTGGTAATATGGATGAGAATAAATACAAATTGATAAACTAAAAGAAAGAGGAGGGAGATCGAGTCGCATGAACGCTAAAGGCCGTGCACTAAAGATTAGTACGATGTACAAAAACTGAAATAGTTATGTATGCTCTTAGTGTCATATGAGACGAAATATATCTAAGCATTCAAAGCATCAGTTGTTAGGGCTTGCAGTTCCGTTAAAGTAACACTTGGTTGACGTTCAGTATAAAACATCTTACACCCTATAGATTGAAATTTTTATTTTCGCTTAACGTCATTCCAAGTCTATTTTCAATAGATACAAATGCAAGTGTTAAAAGTTCAAAGTTGACAGATATTTCTGGATAGACTTGGACGCAGATCATCCTCTACGCTTTGTCCTTATAGTAAACAATAGTTTCTGAACCGATTTTAAATACATTTCGTCCAATTTATATTTATATAAAAGGGAATGTCAACAAAAAAAACCATTAGTGTCATTTTTTTTCAATAATGCACTTGAAAACCTTTTGAATGTTTGTGACTTTAAAGTATTGTGAACGAGCGACCATGTGGTTATTTCCATTAGGAGGTAGCCAACCCAAAAAAGAGTAAGTAAAATTACCTTGATTGATACACTCAGCATCATCTGAATCGTGCATGGTATCTACTATTATAACAGGCGGTTCTTGATTGTTTTCCATATGCACTCCTAGGCGATTATCCATAGTCAAAACGATATTTTCCACATTTTCCCCGAAAGCTTCTATTTCCATTGAATCCCCGTATTGCGGTTGTTTCAATACGGTCTGCTCATTGTCGAAACAAACAATTTCAATAACCTCGTGATTATCAGTTTCTACAAAAGTTTGTGGATCTGGAAATGTTCCCATTAAATTTCTAATTTGGAAATTAACGTTTTTTACCCTCGATAAGTTGATCTGGATTATCCACGCAAATATTGACGTCTTGCTGATTGCTATTCGGAAATTCCGATTCCGAATTAATTTGAGTTTCTTCAGTAGGCTCCAAATAAGGTTTTTCTGACATTTCGATTATTCTTTGCACTTCAGCCAAATCTATAGAATTGGTATGATGTGCAGACTGAGTAAATCTTTGATTGGCAAGTCCTTTCGGATAGGAATGCCTTGTTCGGTTCCTAAAATGTGTTTTTTTACGAAATAATTATGTAAAAAAATTATATAAAAAATACCCTGCTGGAAAGCTCTGTCCTTTTCCATTGAACGAATTCAGTTTCCTTTTCAAATCGCCTTTACATTTCTGCGCGTACAACAATTTATCGATTGCAACAAAAAAATTGCATTTGCTCAGTGTTAAAACTGTGTGTAAAGTGGCTGGATGCGTNTTTATACATTGACACCGCAAATTCATGCATAGTAAGGCTACGATTCACAAAAAAATCATCTTAATTCGGCCAGTTGTTGAGGAGATATTCATTGTCAATGTATAAAATGCAAAAAATTGGATATCTCTGGAATGGTTCAAGATAAATGGACAATTGAAAAAATAAAATACTCAGGAGACATGAGGCTATAATTTTTAACATGTCTCAGCCACCTGGTATTACCCACGGAAAACGTTAAACTTTTATGGAAAAACGTGACACTATTTACACACCCTGTATTGTTTTTTAATTTTATTTTTTAGGCATCTCCTCACTACAGGATATTCGCCCATAATAGAATTACGATTGACCAAAAAATCATTCAAATCGGACTATGGATGTGGAAAAATTATAGTTTTAATAAAATACAAATTTTAGTAATATCCTTAACCTATGAAACACAATTTATATTGTCGGAATATAATGTTTTCCTATCCGTATTTACCATATTTATTAACAAGAGAGTGTCCACCTGAATAGAAGCAGACAAAAAAAAGGGAGAAAAGGAAAAAACTGACATGGAATTATAGAACGAGTTTCATGAGATCTTTAAAAAACACTACTTAAATAAAAGAAAGACTTTATGTTCGAGATATCGAACTTTCTTCATCTGTTGTGTTTAAAATATCCTAAAAAGGAGATTCCAGTATGGCTTCTATACTACCATTAAACTTATCTATTTAATCACTATTCGAAATTAAAGAAACTATTACAAGATAATCCCATTTAGGGTGGGATAGATCAGAGATCAGAAACTTGGCACGAGGAAGTTTTTTAAATGGCACAGCAACGATGAGTATATCTACATTTTTATTTCTATTACACATACAGAGCGAAGCGGAAACAGCTTACTTATCTTAAAAAAAAAGAAATTCCTACGCATTTGTTACATACATAAAAGAAAAGTCATCCACTATTGCGAACCCAAAACACATAAAAAAAATCTAAAAAAGCCTAAAAACTACAGTTTTGTTCGATATCGAAGGCAGTTCGTACAAAAACGACAATCTAGAGTAGAAGCACACATATTCTCTGGATTTGTATTTGACAGTTTTGTTTAATAAATAAAGCATTATCAGTTGAAAAAAAAACATATCACATACTTCGAATTTATTCGAATTGCCTTATTGGTAAAACAAATCAATTTGTAGGCCCGTTAGAGCCCACAAATGGAAAAATTTCTTAAAAAATTCCCGTGACTTATGCGTAAGCAACTAATGATATTTTTGTAAAAGCGGCACAAACCGGTTGTCAACCACTGAGTACGATTGTCCATGTTAACAAGCGGTACAGTTTAAAACTACGTTACAACACGAAACATCTAGTTTTTTAAACAATTGAAAGTATAACTGGAAAAATAGCAATCCTTAATCAGCGACGTTAAACAAATAAAATATATAACATTCACATTATTTTACCGACGTTCCTGGTTAAGGGTTAAACATCTAAGTGGTTAGTTTTTTTATTTAAACCTTGTGGATGAACCACACAATGTTCTTTCCTTAATTCTTCCAACACAGGCCAGTTGCGAGGATCTCGAAGTAGATAATTAACTTCGCAATTTTTTTCGTTTTCTTACTGCTTTCAATTGGTAAAGTTATGGTTGTACTTTGACCGGGGAAATTATATGTTTCCGATGTCGGAGTTATTTCCCGTACGCAACACGACGGACTCTGTTTTAAAAGTCTCTTCGAGTATACTGGCAAGAATGTTTCTGCATCCACAATGTTATTTCTAGTCACTGGTTTAATTTTAATGTCATTTCCAGATTTAAGTAATCGTTTATTCTTATTGGAATTTATAATGTCGTCCACGATATTGTCTTTTGAATGTAAAGTTTTCAAACTAATTGAATTGGATTCTTTTTGAACCGTTGCAGGCTGAATTTTAGGTTTGTCTTTTGAGTTTATTTTTGGTATTTTGAAATTATCCAGTGCTGTTTTAGCGTTGGCAAAGAGTTTTTGATAGGCTAGCCAAGCTTCATGGGTCACTTTCACTTCTTTCGTTGATTTGGTTTCACGCAGTTCATTAATTTTATTAATTAGAATTTGTTCAGTGTTGTTTTTTTGAGTTGTCTTAAAGATTTTCTTAAAAATCTGACTTTTATAAACACTCGTTTGTTTGTCAACTTTCTTAGTTGTTTGATGTTCTCCTACTTTATTCTTCGGTTCTTGTTTGACATTTAATAATTTTGTTGAAGCGCAAGTTTTCGGTTTCGTTTCTACTGGTTCCTTATTAGCATTTCTAGATTCTGCTTTGAAATGGACATCTATTTTAGAGGCTCTTAACTTGTAACAATTACTCTTCTTCTCGGATTGATTTTCATTTTTTTTGTGACCTTCAGAAGTTTTCTTATAACTCTTCTGCAATAAGTTTTGACACGATCTAGATTTAATTAACATCGCTTTTCGCATCATATGCCTTCTTGCAGCTCTATCAATCATTAATGTTTTTTGGCGACAGCGATGATCTTCATTAAAAAGTAACTGTGTTAAAAGTTCCTCAGTGAGTTTATATTTTTTTGTAGAAGGCTTATGCCTTCTTTCTTTTTTATTGCGAGTATTATCTTTGTGTTCTTGTGAACCAATATGTTCAGTTTCGATTCTTCCTTCATTATTATGTGTAACATCTTCATTTTCATAAATATTTTCCTGATTACCTATCACTATGTTTATTTGCTTATTATTCGCATTCACTGTAGAAGTAATCTGAACATTATTTTGGCAATAATGATTGAATCCTGGACCAGTTTCATCAATTTTTCTTTTATAAATTATTTCGATCTTACCATTTTCAACACATATCCTGTGGTCAACATTTCCTGGTGACATTAGAATATTAACTTTTGATTCTTTTTGTTGCTGATTTGACGTTTGAAAATTGCTCAAATAATTTTTGTTTTGTGATTGAAGTATGTTTTTATGCATCGTTATTGGATTGTTCCTAAATGAATTATTGTTTTTACTTTTCTTTTAATGATACTGCGATTGATTTAGTTGGATCATTTTTATCTTGAAAACTAGGATTAGTGGATGATTTACTACTCAATTGTTCTTCATTCAAAAGGCGATCAAGTGAACTTCTTGAAATGACCTATAAAGGTTAGCAAATTCTAATTTACCGATTCCATTCGAAAATATATTTTAATATACCAAAGAATTTTGATGAGCTAAAACAGTATTGCCGTTTACCTAAAACAAGAAATTATGTAAAACATTTTCAAAAATAATATAAACATACTGATAAATCTAGAGCTTGCGATGAATTTAATGCAGCATCTCTAAATGACCGTTTCGGAGTATCCTTTAAAGCTTCTAGTACGACAGGTATCAAATCTGGATATTTGTTGTAATCAGAAAAATAGAAACGTTTGCGTGTATTCATTTTACAAAGATATTAACTGACACGAGATTGCTAAAATTGAAAATAATACAAAATACAAAATTTTACAAACTCAATGACATGGAAATTCGAAAATAACGAGAAGACATAGTCATTTTTTGACTAAACTTGGCACAACTCTGCTCTCAATAATTGGCAATGGCAATTATTGATTGCAAATTCAAGTAATCATGGCAATCTGACACTTCTTGCAGTACTTTCAAACATCAGGCATATTTCTAGCGTGTTTTAGTTTATCTTTTCCAGTTTCTGGTTGTCATACTCTTGTTTGACGTATTTTGCAGCTGTAGTTATGTCTGGAGTGCAGCAACATACAAATTGGCAAACTTGGTTTTCCGTTTAGGAAAATTACAAAATCTAATTTCAATTAGGATAAGGAACAGCTAGAAGTATCGCAACGGAAAATTAGGGAACGAATACAAAAGGAATGAGTTGCAGGACCATCTATAGGATGCTACAATATACATATAGGAGTCTCATTTGATGTTCATACGAGGCAATATGAACGCTCAACATTATGTTGTTGTTGTGGTGAAATCTTATATTCTTTCAAATGCTCAGTAACTCAAAAACCTTTTCCTTTTTCTTTTTCCTTGAAACCTTTCTAGCAGGACAATACCCGTTCTCATTTCACTAAGCCTTCTACAAAATCGGTTTGAAATCATTTCACTTTGTTGCCATGACCACTTAAATCTCCTAACCTCTCGTTCATTGAACACGCATTGTGGAGAATAATTGTGGAAAAATGGGAATCTAGCAAATCCGTTACAGACACTAGAAGCCTGCAGATAAAAATTGTCGGTTGCTTGGGTCGCAATATGCTAAAATGACATTGATTGTTCACCGAAATTAGGAGAGTCCTAATACATTATTAATTAAAATTGTGTTACTCCTTCATTATTTTTCCTTGAAATTTTAATAAACAATTAACGTTTAATATTTAAATAATTCTGCGAAGTTGAATGTAGAAATTCCTACTTGTTCTTGGTATTGCAATTTTTATGTCATTGAGTATATTTTTATTAATATTTTATTACATTTCTTAATAGACTTACGGCTTATGTTCGATTTAATTTCAAGAATTTACGAAAATACATTTTAAAAGTACAAAGAGACTTGGGATTAAACATATTATGTAAAGCTAAAATAAAAATTTATTGTGTTCTTTACTTAAAAGCTGGCTTAATACAGATTATATCGAATGATCAATGAAGGTTTTTATCAAAAAACCGTGACCGAAACGTGCCTACTTAATCCGACAAAACGTGTTTATTTATGCTGGCATGGATGATATTAAGATAAAGAAAAACACTAAAAATCTGTTGTGCATGCAAATTATTGTGTAGGGTTTCTCTATTTTGTGGTATTTACGTAGTTTGTCGCCTATTAAAAAACGTAGAGATGCAGAACACTGTGTTATTTTTTCGTAAAACGAAAGGTGTCGCAGCCAGATTTTTGCTAGCGCAACTTGTTTTTCAGATACAGAACGATTATATGACAAGAAAGGTGAAATAAACTTACTTTTACACACGGCGTTCGATGTGATTTCCATTGGTATAAATGTAATACTGCAATCTTTTTATCATGGGCTGAATGGTATTTTTTCCAATATTTATTTCATAAATAATTTTTGCTGATCTCCAAAGATCTTCATATTACAGGTCATTGGATCCGTCCCAATATCTGCTAGCAGAAAACAAGTATAAAAATACAGGGTGGCTCAGAATTGTTCTGCCAACTATTTACTGTAGATTCCTGTGACTTAAATAAGAAATAAAGTTTATATAAAACCAAATACGCTTTATTTTCGGATGTTAAAGTTGAAAAAATAAATTACATTTTCTTTAATATCCTTCAATCTCTTCCAGTTAATTTCACGAAGTTTCGTAGCTAACGGTTTTTTAGGATGAAAAATTCAAATTTATCTTTTCGACGATTTTCATTTATCTTCTTGAGAACGTCACAAGCCACGATTAGAATCTCTTAAAATCGCTACAACTTTTTTGTGCCATGTTATATGTTACTTTCTGCTGGAAAAACCTTTTTGCCCACCTTTTCTGCTTAAAAAAGCAAAAAAAGCGTATTTGGATATATGTTTATAATGAACTTCATTTCTTATTTCGGTCACAGCACCTTCAGTAAACAATTGGCCGAACAATTCTAAGACATCCTGTATAAGCCAAGGTGACCTTCGTATTTTGGAAGCGACTCTACCTAGCAAGAAAAAATTAACGTCATTCTAGGGATCATATTGTTCCATGCAATGTTTATTTTGAAAACTTTTTTACTGTTGCATCGTACTTGCATAGTTATTCTATGTGATAATAGTTACTGTATCTTTGTAGATATTTTAATTTGTTTTTATTGTTATTTTATTTAACAACTGACTTTAATTTTTTCAAATACAGTAAACAGAGAATTGAAATGTCTATCACACAGTTCACAAAAATATACAGAATTCCATTAAAAAATATTTGGATGGGGTTAAAATGTTGAACAATTGGCAACGACGCGGAAATTTATACTCTACAATTTAAAAGTCCTGGTAAAATGTGATATGTCAGTTTTTGTCTGATGCGAATGTTCCTTATAATTCTAATCTTACAAGCTATCAAATCATTCTGAAACACTCTGTATAGAAGACAAGACTAATTGCACTGCAATATGAAACGACATCATATCGTGGGCGTTCAACCAAAAGCCATAAGTCCAAACAGTTTAAAAAGTAAAAAGTCATAAAGTTAATTAAACTTTATGACTTTTTTACTCTGTACATACATACAGGGTGTTAGGGAAATCACTTTCGTAAATTTAACCAATGATTAAGGACGTCATTTCCAAGAGAAATGTTCCTTTCAACATGTATCGAAAACCTAATAGTTTTTGTAAAAAACAATATTATAATTTTGAATTTTTGACTTTTTAAAGCTCTTTTTCTCAAAAACGAATCAATAAATTTAAAATCTAATTACGCCCCTAAATGCAGTTTTGAAATGCCTTCCATTTGAGGTATCACATGACAGATGGTGCCATTTGAAATTCTAAAGTTGGGGTGGTAGGGGGCAAGGCGGCAAGTGACAACGGATTGATTAATATATCATTTTGGTTCCTTCTCGAATATCCCGATACGTTTTTGAGATCTTCTTGATAGCACTTTTCATTTAAAAGATATTCTCCATTGCTAGTTTTCAAATTGACACCCTGTATTTCGTTGGAATTATCTTTAGTAGGATTTTCAATTGTTGATACATTTGCTTCTATTAGTTGGTACTTTTAACTATTACCAGCCATTTTAAATTTTCAAATTGTTCAAAGGTATATTTGGGGATGGGACGCATATTTTTCATTAGCTTGTCAACGATGATATACAGAGAGAGGCTCCATGAAGGTAAATATATACTAGAAGTGGTAAATATCATACCAAAAATGAAAATTCTAATTAAAGTAGTTTCAATAGTGTTAAATAAAAACCACTTTTTGGGTACTATTTTTAAAGGTCTGTTTTTTTAGAAACAATTGTCGGACCTTCATTTATATGATCTTTTTTAATATTTTCTTATCTAGAATCGCTCTTTTCAATATGGCAAGAGAGTTTCTGGACACCTAGTATATTTTTGAAAATAGATAGAAAGAACATATCTTTCAAATAACCGATTTAAAAAAATACCGAGTTCACCACAGCCTTTTACATTAAAAGATTTACAAAAAATAGTTTTTTAGTTTTTAGATAAGCAATTAGACACCTGAAACACCGGGAAAGTTCGAAAATGAGAAATTTTCATAGTCTGTATTTCAAAAACAAAAAGTGCTAAAAAGAAATCTGGTTGTAGCATCTTTTGTTTACAAAAGAGGAGCAATGTCTTACGAAAACTGTATCTTTCCTTTTTTTTTATCTTTAACAATAATTGAAACACATTGTAGGAACAATCAAAGTGCGACACCTTTTATAAGACAAATTTCATCGGTTTTCAAGTTACACAATAGAGGTACAACAAATGTGAGAAAAAATCATGTATATCAAATAAAGAGTGTTCAAAAAAGTATCCGTTTGGAGTAGACTATGACACTAGAAACGAATGTCTTAAATCCATTGGATATATGCAATTTTTTTTGTTCACATTTTCAGTGATAAATATTGTAACCTGTATTTTTCTTTAAAAAGGTTTATAAAAGTACTTATTTCTTATACAACATCCTCTTCGAGTCTAAATCTAAGACACTAACTAAATAAAAATTTATTGCAGTTGGTGATGAATATGTCCATCATTCTTCACCATTAAGATTGAAATATAAAATATGACCCTAAAAACGAACAAACGGCAGCCTTGGTGTCTTTCATCGGGAATGCG
This sequence comes from Hypothenemus hampei, assembly GCA_013372445.1. Taxonomy (NCBI): domain Eukaryota; kingdom Metazoa; phylum Arthropoda; class Insecta; order Coleoptera; family Curculionidae; genus Hypothenemus; species Hypothenemus hampei. The sequence continues at coordinate 302,015 of JABRWK010000083.1, read as the reverse complement.
TTTGTATTAATTCACATACGATATACATTCTTAGGGCCATAGCCTTTGGATTCAAATGGATTCTTTTTTGAACACCCTTTATCTCATTGTCAGTTATTACAAATAGTTAACTCTACAATTAAACTGAAAGCCTGTGGAACATTTTACGTTTTCCTGCCCCACCTACAGTTTTTCGTGTAACTGAACATTTAAAAAAATGCTTTTGTTATGGGAGCAAATACATTACTCTGAAATTTGATTTAATCATTGGCACCTAATGCTTTTTTATGTGTACCAAAGACATGACTGAAGTGAATTCAAGACAATAGGGATGCTGGAGTAAACATTCGAAAAAATTTTGGATTTATCGTTGCTTTTTTTAGTTCTGATGGGTTTTTTGTGCCATTTTTTAAATTTTCATTTAAAAGAGTCTGATAGAATAGAGTATTATTAAAAATTTACTTAGATATTTGGTATAATTATGATTACTGGAAGATTAACAGAAATGAAGATTCTGTTAATCTTCTAGAATAAAACTAACAGTATTCTTCCTGCAGATTAATAGAACAGTTCTAGAACTTGCCTTTTCCTGCTCAAATGTATTATGATTTTTAAATCATGTTGTACATGTTTCCTGATTTACCACGCTTGTTGACTAAATAATAAAAAAATACAAGCATCATTTATAGAAATGAATGATACAACAAAACAAACCCTGTAATCATGAATAAATGCACGGTGAGTTTCATTAAAATCCATTGAAGTATTCTTCTTAACAAGAAACAACAATCTTCAACAGTTTCCAACCGAGATACTTTTCCCAAATAATTGTTCAGCAAAATCACATTATTTTAACCCAAAGAATAACATTTTTGACATATATTTTTGGGATACTCTATATATGATGATTAAAAACAGTGATCATATCAAGATTCAAAATTATTGTGTTGGACTATGTTACTCACAAATCTCAGTATAGCTTATCACCACCGAAAAACTAGTTCAAGAAGTGTTCTATTATTGTGTTGGAATAATGCTGTTATATATTCTTACCATTGAAACGCAATTGTATTCATGTCTTCTAAATTGCCAAACTAATTATTAATATCTCCTCGTATTCTGTCACTTTAACTCAAAAGGACGTAATTGCATTCGAATTAGTTTCGAAAAAACCCTTTTTCTGATATTTATCAATAATTTATTCAATTACAGATTACAGGTATATATAATGAGCATAAACGTTGTATTCTGTTACAAATTCATCGTTTCAAAAAAACCTAGACATTGACACTTTTAAGACAGTTTACAGTAAGGCATCTTTCACACCGGAAAATAAATAATCGGCAACTGGCGATTATCAACAGGCAATATAGGGTGTTTTCATAATCAGTCATCGTAATGCTGATTGGTCCAAAACAGTTTGTAAACCGTCTTAGACCAATAAGCATGGCGCTGGCTAGTTGCGGATTGCTGCTGGAAAACACCTATAGTAGATAACGTTTTAATGATCCGATTACAATGAACAAAATCTCCGGGCCCGTAGTGTTATGGAAATTTAAGGTTTTAACGCGATATTTATAATAAATCAAGACCTTAATTCGTAAATGTGCATGAGTGCCTAAGTTATTTCAAAAATACTAGAACATGTAATAACATATCGATTATAATGAACATCATCATTATAGCTGGAATATATCGGTTATAATATACATTGTTCGTTATAACTACATAGTTGACATGTAATGAACATCGGTTATAAGGAACAAAAATCTTCAGTTCCTTGAATTTCGTTATAAATGATATCTACTACAACATTTCCACCAATTTGTTGACGTGTAACTTACGAGTTGTTAACATTATCCATTCTCACGATCCGATATTAGTGTTGCAGAAGAGTTACTGTAAATAAGCAACATACCTACAATGTAGGTAAATATATGTAGATCCTACATATATTTCGGTAAGCAATATTGCGAAACATAGTAACTACGTGGATGACTCTTAAAGTCATTTGTAACATAAAGTTCATGGAAATAGTTATATGCATGTAAAGTGATATTCAAAAAAAACGCATACACCGACTAGAGAGAGAAGTTTGACAATCACAAGTAATTTAAATATGATTAAAAAACGTCACGTCGCGTTCGCTTTAAATCCAAGTCCTATTTTGCCTCTTTTTCAGAGCCAAAATACAAGAAAAGGCATTAAGGTTTTTCTTTCTTTTGTCTTCGGTATTGTCTTTAGAATAATTCAAAATTGTTTTACCGAGGGGTATTCACTTTATAAATCATTTTATAAATAATATTTGGAAATAAGTGGAAATACTTTTTTCCACTTTGAAGGGAACCTTCAGATTTTATACTAAATTTCGTTAAAAAAGTTTTGTTCTTAAAAAAGTTATAGGACGATCGAATTTGGTTTACTTAAAGGCGAAACACCTCTGTAGAATCTTTATTTGTGATCCGATCTCAATCATTCTTTTTTTTTAATTGTAAGGCTTCTAAAATTCTTCTGAAAAAACTTCTTTTCGCACTTGCTTAAAAATCAAATCCTACTTTGTATGACCAAAATTCCAAAAAAGATTAAGATACAATCGACTCTCATTATAATGAATACCGTTAATAGTGAACTATATATAGTATAGTTAACAAAAAAAATTATACATTAAATATTCTGTAGAATGAACAACCCTTACGAAATAATGAACAATTTATTTTCAAGTTAAAACAAGGTAAAACATCTCAGTTCTAGAAAATAATAAAGCACATTATTATCACTAACAAGGGTTATTTTGCAGTTCAACGCAATTTTAGTGATAGAATCTTTTTTTTAATGGTCCAAATAAGTTTAACAAAACAGCATAAACAAACAAAAATAATATCATTTTTTGACAAAAAAGTTCCAGGTCTAGATAGGCTTTAATAAGAATTATATATGTATTTTATAAAATAAAGCTGTTCTCTTAGTTTGGAAATAATGAATAAATCGATATACTAAACAGGGGTATGCATTAATTAATTCACTACATCGAGAGCCTACTGTATTTTTTTATATTTGACTTTGGTACTCTCTTTAAATAATTTAAAATGTTGTACTCCAAATTTCGTTACGAAAGGTTTATTAACAAAAAAGTTACAGAACATCGAAATGCTTCTAATTTAAAATTTCATTGTCCTGTAACTTTTTTAACGCGATTCGTGTCGCAATGGTACATGAATTCGTGCACTCAATATGTTAAAAACAAATCTTTTGTAACGAAATTTGAGATAAAACCATTTTGAATGATTCTAAAGACAGTACCGAAGTGAAATTAAAAAAAATTTTTAATGTTTTTTCTTGAATTTTGGCTCTGAAAAACAGGCAAAGTAGAATGCAACAAAATGTTGTCCAAAGATAAGTTTAATTTAAAAAAAGAATGAAGAAAATTAGAAATCCCTGTAAATAAAGATTTTACAGGAATATACCGCTCTTAAATGGGTTACACTGTATGTATATCGGGTAAATTTGGATATTTGGAAATATTTGAGATAAACGAAAATACGTTCACCATTTTAAAAGTGAATAACCCGAAAAATGTATACAAAAAATACAATATTTATGTTGTGAACGCAAATTGAAAAATGTTTAGTTTACGTACCCAGCAAGAAAAAATCACTGACTATTGTCAACAATTGTTAATTTATTAGAGAAAAGTACAGAATAAAAAACAATACGATATTTTGTTGTACATAATAACGCAGAGATCGTTGGGCGCTTCAAATAGCTTTTTGAAATCAAGCTTTATTTAAAAAAAATGATTTAATATTCCAACTTAGTCGGCGATTGATATTTTATGGAAAGCCAAAGAGGGAACATAGAATATTCCATCTTAATCGGCGCTCTCAGTGATTGATATTTTATAAAGAGACCAAGATGGAATATAGAATTTCCCAAATCAATAAAATTTATTCATATTAAATTAAAACAATTGATGCGTATATGTATAGAACAATTTATAAAAGGGCAAAAAAATAACAATTTAGGGGGCAGATGGGAAGTTTCATTTGTTCATGCGCTTTAATCTGTATAACAACATGTTCTAGAATAACTGAGCATATTTTCTTCGGAATTTTTATTGAACGATTTAGATTTAACGTGAACATTTCGACACGAATACGTAATTGAAAAAATATAAATAGTACTGAACTTATCGACTAAACAGGTACTTATCAAGTATGGTTCCAAATAATGGAGTAATTGTTTAAGTTCGATTTATTGTTGCCAATTTTTCTTCTTTAATACAGCAGTTGTTTGCCAAATCAACATTGTTTATTTTCTGGTATTAAATTCCGTGTTTCTACCAAATGATCTGAAAAGTATGTAATTTCACCTAAACGAATTTCTAACTTATGTACATAAAGGGCTGGCTACACGCTCAAGTTTACTTGCGCAAACAGTTACATTAAGTATATTAATTGGGAGACTACAACCTTTTAGGTCCTTACCCATTATTATCAAAATTTTACAAAAATAAGTTAATACGAGCCATTGAAAACCCTTGTGGTCCAAGGCAAAAAATTAACTTTTGATATAAATAGATGTAAAGTTGTGAAGTCAATGGGAAATTGATTAGACATACAAAATATTAGCCACACCTATTACAAAAATAAGTAAGAATTATTCCTGAAATTCGATTACAGCATAGATTTCTTCATACCAAATTGGCATCTATTGTTATCTCAAAATTTTCAATTTTTTGACTTACACCACTCTGGTGATTGGATTGGTTCTTGTATTAATTTATAAAAAAGTGTTGTACGTTAAGTATTTTGGGAGACAGTTCGTACATTGATAAATTAAGTTTGCATATGAAATTTAAAAAAAAGCATTGCCTTTTTTGAAAAATGCATACGTATACATATACAGTGCTTTCATTTAAAAACGAACCACCCTAAATAACTTTTTGAAGTATGTATTATTTGAAAATTTCCAAAAACACGTCAATTGAGATGTCGAGGGGGAAACTTTTTGAGCTTATTTCCAATTCTCTATCTTCAACCCCTTGAGCAGGGAGTGACTTGCCCCTAAAATCTTAAATGGAATGGGGGGTCGAATGACACCTCATTTTAAAGGTATTTCAAAACTGCATTTAGGGATGTAATTAGATTTTAAATTTATCGATTAGTTTTTGAGAAAAAGAGCCTCAAAAAGTCAAGAATTACAAAATTAAATATTTTTTTCTGCAAAAACT
>JABRWK010000083.1:278286-292056 GCA_013372445.1 Hypothenemus hampei | reverse complement strand
ACACAGAAAGTATTTGGGCTACCTGCTCTAAGTTTATAATTAACGTCGTATATCTTTTTATTTATCAAGACATTATCGCATAATGACATTATTTTCTGCGAAAAATGAAAAAATCAAATAGCTTCATTTTGAAACTCATGAACTAAATCCATCTTAGGCCATCTTGGCACTCACTTAATCACAGTTCAAAAAGACTCTTAAATATCTTCTTAACTACAAGAGATATTATGAAGGAATAAGGAAATAGGTTTTGGAATTTAAAGTAATATCTCAAATACGTCCTTGTAATATCAGTCATTAGGTGTTCTAAATAAAATGTTACAACCAGGGAATGTCAATAGGATCTAAATTATAACCGTTTTTACAATTTTGTATGTATGATAGATACATGTGGTTTTTGCACCTGAACAGACAAAATGGCGAAGGAAATTTTATAGAATGTGTTTTTTCTCAAGTTTATACTGCTCTTTGAACTGTTTAAATTTACAGGCCAATTATTGGCAACATACACAGCTATTACATTTGATAATAAAAATGACAAAAAATTTATGAAAATATACCTACAACCTAATAACACGTTAGATTTTGAAGAAGAGCTATTTCTGATCTGGGTCAACAACAGATGCTATAAATCTAGTACCAACAACCAGAGATTTAAAATTGGACCGGATCAACGTATCTCAACACTACTTGTGAAATTATTAAACGATAATTAGGTTGAACTAAAAACGATTTTCTGACCATTTATAAAATGTTCGCTTCCGTTCATTTGTTACTATGGGCGGATCTTTTAAATGAATATTCTCCAGTAAACATTTAACTCCTGGCCTACATGTTGTAGCCCAAACGTAACACGAGCTCTAGCTGAGAAATCGTGAAGGACTTTACGGTGTTGTCTAGAAAAATGTTCAACACACATTACAGATAGTCCTAAATTCTTCAATTCTTTAAGCTGATTTACTCAAAAGAGTTTTTTAATTGAACTTTGACATCGGTCCTAATTAGCTTTTTTGCACCATTTTTTAGTCATCTTGTTTTCCAATTAACAATAGCAATACCTAAAAGTTGACAGTTGTTTTTGTTTCTAAAAGGACTGTCCCTAAAAGGGAAAGCCCTTTCAAGTTTGAATTAACACAGTTTCATAACTGTGTCCCTAACTAGAGTAGCTTCGTACGTCTATCCGTGGATAATATATTGATTGATGCAGGTTTTGAAAAAATAAAGCGGAAAAACATACCCAAAATGTCACTCCTAATAGCATAGTTAGTTTTGTAGACCATGCTACAGTCGGATTTAAATGCCAATCTTCCAGACGAGTAATAAAAATTTAGTCTAAGAAAATTAACTCATTTCAATCGATAGTGGGTGTCAAATAAAATTGCGTCAATTGTGTTATTTAATGTAAACTATTTTTACATTTATGACGTTGTAATTATAACGTAAAAATTCTTTTCAATCTATGTATCTGGAAAAACTGTTTCAAGTATTTTTCCAGTTTCTGTACAATAAACTTTAAGTAATTCCTTTGTTACCCAAATCTAATTTTAAATCAAGTGATAAAAACATTGTCCACTACCAAGGACAGTGCATCTAATTTTGCCATGCCACTCTTTCTCGGGCTCGAGTACCTCCCACCAAAACCGACCGTTTCTTGCCAACTGAAATATTAAGATCCCATTCAATTTCTATGAAATTTTATGATTAGAATTGACGAGGTACAGGTAAAAACCTCGCTTTATTGTTTGCCTGTTGATAATAATATTAAAAGAATGACACAATTTTGAAAAGAACGACGATTCGAGTTTAAGTGGACTGCTACTACAACACGTTCAAACATCTAAATTTAACACCGAGTTTTTAAAATATATTTTAGTGTGAAAGTTTTAGTTTTATTTCGTCCAAGTGTGTGCGTGTGGAGTCATACAAGTCGAATTCACAAAATGATAGTAGTGTGATTTTGGAAGCCGAACAGAAGATGTTTAGTTTCTTTAGGAAATCGAAGAAAGACAACGAAAATGGAAATTCAAAAAAGAATAAGAAAGTTCGAGTTGAAGATTACTCTGCACAGGACTCATCTTCTTCATACAGTTCAGATAATAGTGAGAAAGTAACTATTAGCGGTGACGCTATGAAACAAACAATGTCTAATGCTGATGGACCGAATACGTGTAAAAATAATCAACCTTCCACACCTGAACTTGCGCCCGAACCCGATTTCATTGCTTTGCCAAAAAATGTTGTGAATGCAACCGTTAAAACGGTCGGTAGTGATCCTTTGAGATTTTACGAAAAAAACAACGAACCAAACGACTTAAAAATGTGCGATCCTTACGTAAACGGACTGAAAGTGTCTGGAAATCGAATGACGGAACGACGCGGTTCTTGTGTCAAACCTTGCGGACATGGCACCACAGCTATTTTACCTAGAGTACCAATAACAAGTTCTACAACGAAAAAAGACACTAGCACACCACCAGAAAGTCCCGTAATGGAAATTCGGAAAACTTTTAAATATACTGTTAATGGAATCCAAGGCAGCGATAGCGATTTGGAAGATTTACATGTTAAAGATGGAAAAGAAACGGAAAATTTGAATATTGCAACGAATAAAGTACCGCTTAATAATTTGGAGAATAGAATCAGAGATCAAGACACGTATGTAAACATGATAGAAGGTTATAATTGACGAATTGTCGCTTTGGAAAATATGAATTGTTTTGTGCCAATTTCATTGGCATCAATAAGGTGTCACTTAAATGACTCATCTAACAATTGTTCTTAAACATTATGCGAATAATGTATGTTGTTTAATGTTTAAGGACCGAAAATTCGACATATCAAAAATAGAAATTATAATTCCAGACAGTAAATTAATGAAATCCTGTTAAGTGTTTCTAGCCAAAAAAAATCGTAATTGAAATCACTCTAAAAATAAAATATCGCAGTTTTCCTGACGTTCGTAAATTCCATTATGCATTCGTTATGAAAATCTGGTCTTTAATCTAGGAATCTAAATATTTGAGAAAGATAAAATATTGAATTTAAAAAGGAATACTTGGAATCCGTGGGTAATTGAAAGAAATACCATTAAACTTATGTACCACCATACCTATGTACGTAAAATTAAAGGCTATTATTAGGGTTTCAGTTATTTTGAAATACAAGTGGGCGCCAGAATGAATCAATTGGCGTCAAAAGTGGCTTGAAATAGCCTAATAGCTTTGTATATAATTGATATGAATAATTTTTATAACGGAACACCTCCTAATGTCCAACAGTGTTGTAAACAGGTTGTTCGCTCCTAACGAATTCAATATTTAGGAAAAGACGAGAAATGTAAATATACAGCAGTATCGCTTATTTTGTACGTCGTGGACAAGGGGATTTTGGAAAATAGCGTTTAAAAAACAAAACAACAGAAAATCGGAAAATAGATAAAAGTTTTTTTTTCTAATGTCTCTCCTCAAGTTGACATGTTTCGTTCTTTTGGTATTGAGGTTGTTGGTTGCATCTATTCCATGTTTCTAAATGGATAAAAAATGGATTTCTCACATCTCTCAGATAATAGTTTTATAGAAATTACCGATATAGAAATAACAATTGCTCTATGAGTAGATAAATTAGTAGAAGAAAATTACCTAATGTGGAGTACTTTTTCTAATATAATAAAATATATAAATATAAAAAATATCTCGTATTAAGGAAATGCATCATGCTCATAATAGATCATTTTCTCCAAATGTTTTGAATGTCGTCAAAGAACACTTTTTGTTATGCAATCAACAGGCTTGTTATCACTAAATGATAAATTTAAAAGTTAAAACTGAACGAAATTTTTCTTATTCCATTTAACATATAACAATAGCTTATGCAAGAACTTTTTTAGTGTGAATTATCACTATTCCACATTTTTTGGCCAAATCTGTTCCAGTTTAGGACTGATTTCTTGTCATTATGTCTGTCTTTGAATGGCCGTAGTATACTATTAGACCTAAAAAAAGTTAATTCCTAAGACGGAAATAATAATAGACTTTTCACGTTTGCATACTTTTTTTCACACAATAAGATTCAGAACATTTTAAAAAAATCATTGGACAAACTTATGAATACTTCTAATGGCACGCAAGTGTCAACGAATTGTGTAAATGATTAAACTTATGCTTCTCACCTAGTTTCATAACAAATAGGATTTTGCTCAATCCGAATTTGCGGGACGTTTTGATTTTAAAAATTTAAAAACTTCACTAAATATTTATAAAAAGAATGATCCAACGCAATTTCCAAAAAATATGATAGCGATTCTTCTATAATAAGAATAGTATATTTATCATAAGATGAAGAATGTGAGATTAATTATTTTCCAAAACTAGCTTCAAAAATGACTTTCTAACTTCTATAAATTAGGAACCCTTTACTTGATAAGGGATTTAATGTAGGATAACTTCAATATTTATTAAAGTTATTTGTAGTTTTTGCTAATCTATAATATTTAATTGATTTTATTAGTGTGAACATCAATTTTCACTGAAGAAAATGAAATAATTGTTTTAAATCTTTCTAACTTTTCTATCTCACTAATATTGACAATTTTTATTGCTACATTTTACCTAATTATTCAGAAAATGTGTTAGATTTTCCTACAATGATATTTTAAAAATGCTTTAAGCATAGGCAAATGAGATATTTTTATGAAAAACAATTAGCAAGTTTCAGAGAATAAAAATTGCTACATATCACTTTTTGCGCAACAACATCTGTACATACATACATACATATTTTTAGTTCAAGTTCAAAAAAATAGAACAAAAAGAGAACTAAACAAGTAACGTAATACCCTGTGTGGCCAATAGTGCGAATGCAATAGTCTTTTTCACATGTTTAAATTGTATTTTGACACTTTGATGGTATTTTTGGACTTGCCAGATCGTTGCCCACCACACCTTTACCCTCTCGAAATTGCGCCTGACAAAGAATTGGCTTCGGTTTGTTATTATTTTTAGAACCAAAAATAAAAGAATAACTTCTAATTCTAATTTTAACCAAAACGTTTCAAAGAATTTCAAGTTTTTCCTTTTTTCCCTTAATTGCTTTTTTTTAATGTTTTATACAAATGATACTTCTCACAGCCAATAAAATCACTTGCTACCACACAGTCAGAGTAGAAACATTCATTAATTTATGTATAAATTACTTGTATACGGGATCACCCATTTAGGCGCTTTCATATCACCTAAGATCCTTATTCGGTAGAGAAAGTTTGTTGAAAAAATTCGACATTTATTTGATGTGGTCTATCTAATTCCAGGAAGAATCTAATTAACCAGGAAGCAAAGTTCCAAAGTCAATTAAATGATTTGTCCAAGGAATTGTCCGTCCGAGATGCTGAAGCTACAAAGTTACGTTTTCAAATGGACGAATTGCAAAGAGATGTTTTCGCCAAATCAGCAGGCATGGACCGTAAGTTGTTGTTTATCTGAATTCTTATTATTTATACTAAACTCTATTGAAGGTTTACAAACTGAACTTAATGCAGCCAATAAGGAATCCGAAGCCGTTAGACAGAAAATTCGTCATTTGGAAATCGAGCTTGATAATTATAGAAAACGTAACCTTGATTTGACGGAAGAATTGCAAAACAAAACAGGTGAGTTTTGTTAGAATTCGTGACTGAAAAAAATATAAAGGTCCTTTTCAATTTTAGACGCATATGCTAATTATGAGACAGAAACACAATCGAAAATCAACGAATTAGAGGGCGTAATAAGAAATTTACGAATCAGAATAGAAACATTGGAAAGCCAAATTAAAGAATTGAAAGAAGAAAAAGAAGAAATTGAGGCGAAACATGCTGAATTACAATCAGAAAGGTACTGTTTGCACTAAAAAATTAAAAAAAAAAAATATATATATATAACCATTTTATAATTTAGAGACGAAGAAAGAAAAAAATTGGCTGAAACATTAGACGGTGCAGTCAAACAAAAAGAAGAAATAGAAAAAAATGGAAAAGTGATTTTGAAAAACTTCGAACTGTGAATATAGTTAAAGAACAAGAGCTGTTAGATGATTTTGAATGGAAACTACGTGAAGTCCAACAAATATGCAAGAAGAAGTTGGACGATAAGGAAAAACTTATCGAAGAAAGACTTCAGGAGGCTTATAAAGAAGCCGAACAAAAAATGGAAGAAGCACAGAAAATGTTGGGCCAGGCAAGATTAAATTTGACAGCAAAATTCGGTTAATATTTTAAAACTTACTTAGGTGGAGGCATTGAAGTCTTTTGAAGTTGAAGTGCAACAATTAAGAAATCGAACTTCCGAACAAGAAAGGGCTCTACAACAAATGCGCGACCAACAAGCGCAAATGATGCAGGCCGAAGCTAATTTAAAAAATGAAACTAAAAGACTGCTTAATCTTATAGAAATAGAAAAAGAAAATTTACAACATATACAGAGGCTTCATAGGCAAGAACTGTTGGATAAAGAACGTAAACTAAAAGATACTTTAAATCAGAAACGAAATGAAATTGCTATGTATTGGGAGGAAAAACTACTGACCGAATGTGCTCGGTTGAAAGAAGAAATGGAACAAATTCACAACGAAGAAAAATACTATGCTATGGAATCTGTTCGTCGAGAAAAAGAGGAAGAATTTCAAAAAAGGCAAAGCCAATGGGAAAATAAAATGAGAGAGTGCTTAAAGGAGATTGAATGTTTGAAGAAAGCTTTAGATCAGAAAGATGAATATTATCATGAAGAATTGGTAAGAGTCAGATCGAATACTGATAGAGACATTATGGAGCTCAGGAGACTTATGGATAAAATTGACATGACTCATCATGATAATTACGAGAAACTCGTCTTGCAACATGATGATGAAATAGGTCAGGTTTCTTGATCTTGGTTGATTGGTTTTTTTGAAATTATTACATTATAGAGCGAATGACTGAAGAGCATAGACAACAGCTAAAAGAAGTAGAAAATCACTGGAAAAGTAAGATGATGGATGTGTCTTCCAATTTAGAACAAGTCAAAAGTCAACTGGAACAAGAGGCCCAAGAACAAATCGAATCCTTAGTACAACAACATAGAAATCAATTAGGTAATGCCTCATAAACAATACTTTCTTAGGTATTCTAATGCATGGACATCTTAGATTCTCAATGGGATAATTTAATTCATCAAAAGTCTGAAGCTATAAAACTAGTTGAAGACGAATATGTGACTAAATACAAAACCTTGGAAGAACAATTATACACTCAACAAAAATCATCAGAAGCTAGAGAAATTGAATTGTTGAAAACCATTGATACGCTGAAAAATGAAATCGATAGCAAAGAGTCTGCAATGGACGATTTGCAAAATAACGTGGAAACTCTTGAAGGCGGTGTCCAGGTGTTGAATCAGGAAATCGCACAACAAACCAATGATATGGCGAAAGCAAAATTGGAAGCTGACGAACAAAAACGGTAGGTTTGTTAATATCCAGTCACTAAAAAATATGTCATTTATACGTTACTAAACCCAGCTTTTTCCTCTGTAGATATTCTTTGGATACGTCTATTTCAATTTTGATTTTTCCTTTCATTTCGTACCTCTTGTCCGAGTCCATTTATCATACGCTCCTCTATGTCCTCTTTTCTATTCTTTACATTATTAACAACAGTAAATCATTCAAGTAATTTTGTTCAATGTTCTTATCAGCGTTTCATTCAAAATTACATAACAAAATTGCATGTAGAACAACAGCTTCAGTAAATTTAAAAATTAGTTTTAAGACATTTTTCTATTTAGTTTCCACAGAACAAACAAGGTGTTTATTTAAAAGAAAATTGTGATAAAAATTTTTAAAAATCCTAATTCCCTAACCCTTTCTCACACAGAAGCTTGCACGAAACTATCGCCCAGCTACTTGAAGAACGTGAAAAAGAACGAGAAGCCTTCAGACTTAAGTTTATGGGTACCCAAAAGCAATCACAAGAAACCATAGATCATCTTCAAAGAAAAGTCAATTGCCTGACCAAATTGTAAGTGATAAATGCCTTTAACGAATCTATGGTATAATCAAATTAAAAAATAATTAATCAGGTTTGAGGAAGTTCGTCAACGTTACGAACGACGGGAATCTCGCCAGGAGGATCTAAACATAATATCTGATCTAAAACAAGTCATAGCCGAACAAGAAAAAGATCTTGCATGCATTAACGAAGAGAAACGTTACTTCCAGATGCGTTTAATGCAATTGGAACGTCATTTAGAACAGCAATCTTCAATTGACGAAGAGGATTTTGAAGATGCACAATCTCATAATGCAAAAAGTCCTCCGTGGCAAGGTGCAGCCGTTCCACAACCTCCGCCTCCATATCCATTACAAAATAGACCTAATTTTTTACCACCAAATCCAAATGATCCCAAATATGGGTCTTCGAGTCAGATGAATTGTCCCATATTGATTCCTCCAACCATACCTGAAGGAGATGAGTAGAATTTAGCATTTTTGGTTCGTTTACGTTTGGAAAAATAGAAAATTCTTTTTTTAGCTTCATTTATATGCATTTGCAATTTGAATCGGCGATTATCAATAGTTACGTTAGTTTGTTACATTCGTATTTGTATTTTTACTATGCTATTACTTTTTTAATGTTGTTTAAACTCTCTGAGGGCGTCTTTAAGAGGTTATAAATACGTTAGTAAACTTAGAACAGATTTCTAAGAGAAAAAAACGTAATTGTTTAGGTGTATATTAACATATTTATGTAAAATAAATAGGACACTCTTAGTTCATTAACGGATTTTCATGTAAGAATGTAAGGGATTTTATACAGTTATACAAAAAAGTGTTTAAAAAATTATTGACAAAAAAAATAAAATTTTATTGCAACATGGAATATTTTTGAAAAAAAAAATCATTTGATCTGGTTTTCTTTGATAATGTTGCGGACTGATTTTTCAGTGATTAGTATTCGTCATTTTCAAACGGATGATTTGGATGTCCGGCACCCCTAAAGGAAATAATAAAGTACATGTTGTTATGGAAATTTTCATAACTTACTCTGAATGCTGGCAAACTCTTCCATTGCAGTCGAATGTATCCAGTACAGCCACATCGGCTGGTTGTAATTCAAAATTGAAAATATTAATATTTTCCGCTATTCTAGATTTGGTGACCGATTTTGGAATTGGAACCACTCCCAATTGATGCAAATACCTTGATGGTAACAGAATTTTTAACAAAATTTATCAAAAAATTTAAAATTTACCTTAAAATTATTTGAGCAGGGCTCTTTTTATATTTTTCAGCTAAAGCTAAAATTTTCGGTTCCTGCACCAGAATTGGATCGCCAGGTTTCGCCCATGGTCTGTCCGGAGAACCCAATGGACTATAGGCTGTAATAACGATGTTTAAAGATTTGCANAAGGCCAATGGATCAAGTAAAGATCCAAATAATCGAGATGTAAGTCTTTCAAAGTGGTTCTCAAAGCTGGTTCCACCAAATCGGGACGATGCATGGTATTCCATAATTTACTACAACATGAAGCATTAATATCTTAAACAAGGGCTTAAGCAACAGGGTGACATCCGGCTTTATGCTAAATACATACTTGTATGTTGTAGCAGAGCCTTCAATTGTTTATATACCTGGTGATATAAATTTCTTCTCTTCGAACGGTTCCATCTGCAATTTTAGCTGCAATTGCTTCTCCAACTTCTGGTTCGTTTCCGTAAACATGGGCGCAATCAATATGACGATAACCAATATCGAATGCGTCTTTAACAGCTTGAGTTACTTCGCCAGGTTTTGACTATAAAAAAAACAAAATTGAAATAATTTGTTACATAACTCGGGATAAAAATCTATTAATCGAGATGCTGAAATGATTAATTTTCATTCGAAGTCATGTAATACATACTATATCTTTCATAGAAATTATGACAGATAGGGTCAAAAAGTTTCGTTTTCAAACCGCTCTATGGATATTAAAAATTGAATTTTTGATGAAATTCAATTGATGTTTTACAAAAAAATTGTTCCACGTGTTTTAAATGTAATCAATTTCATTCGCATTTGTCTTCCAATTCGAGTTGAATACAAACAGTTTTGATAACCTTTCTAATATATGTGCGATAACAAATATTTAAATCAATTATATGACGTAACTGGTTCGTAATTTGTACGGCTCATAACGAGATAAATTTTGATAAAGTTACAAGTTTTTCATGCGTAAAAATTGATATGTTTTTAAAAAAAATGCAAAGGGTTCTTCTTTATTAAAAGAAATTCTATTACTCTATTTGTTATGGTCTTATTATTGAATATGAGATAGTATATCCAGTAAAAACCTGGCACTATTGACAATTTTTATCAAGTATGTTTTAGTTTTTAGTATGAGTTGAGTTGTCTATTTTTAATTTTCAATGCTGCGTAAGCAAGTTACATAAATTAGTTTCAAATTGTAAACAAAATGCATATTTTCAAAATCAGGTTAATACAATGTTTATGAGTTTTTTTATTTTCTAACAACACATAGAATTAATTTGAATCAAAATGTATTTTAAGCTGTGGCCCTTATTTGGGCTGACAATATTGGAATAGATTTCGAAACATTTGGCGGTATAGAAATGTACAGAAATAAGAACTCTTCAAAATTAAACAGAAGGGGGTTAAAAACGACTACTGCACAGGTTTAACATTGCTGATATCTTAAAATTGCAAGAGAATGTAATTATCCATATAATCTGTCAATGATACTATGTTAACTACAGATTTCAATACCGTTAAACTCGAGGGGTTAATTTAGATTAGTATGTAGCAAATTTTATGGACTGTTAGATATTTTTTTATTTATTTTTAGAAGATTGGCAAATTCATTATTGTTTGGTATTAAATTTGAAATTAACAAATAGTATTATCTAAATCTAAAAATCCTTGGAATATTGTTTATAATAAACTTGTTTTATCAATTTTTCATGTAAAATAGTAAGAATTATCTCTTTAAAGTAACATAAAACAGTATCTGAATTATTAATTTTGTATTGTAATTGAAGAGTGGAAATTCAAAACTTTTTAAGTACTCCTATTAAAACTCTTGAAATCAAAAGTATACTACTAGTATTTTACTGATATTTATATTAACTACCAAATTTTTCTTTTCAAATTATAAGATTTGGAAAGAAATCGAAAATCGGGCTACACTACTCAAACTCCTGGTTGTTCCTGCAGGATTCTAGAAGTTGTTTAGAATAATCAACACGGAAATATTTCTGATCATTTGTCAGGTTTCATCGAAACCATTGCTCGCCAACTTGTTTTAGGCATGATAAAGAAGTGCATAGGCCTTTTTTCATAAGATCAAGTTCAACATTTATCACCATTTCACATTATTAGAATTTCCAGAGATGTCCATCACTTTCTAAGGATTTCTTATTTGCAAATAATTGTTTTACGATTACAGGTATCTGCGTAAAGTGATTTTATTTGAATTGGCTATATTTTTCTACGAATTTTTATGGAAATTTGATAACCG
Source organism: Hypothenemus hampei (assembly GCA_013372445.1). Classification (NCBI taxonomy): domain Eukaryota; kingdom Metazoa; phylum Arthropoda; class Insecta; order Coleoptera; family Curculionidae; genus Hypothenemus; species Hypothenemus hampei. The sequence continues at coordinate 280,531 of JABRWK010000083.1, read as the reverse complement.
TGCGATACTTGTTAATTGAAATTATTGAAAATATTGATGTACGATGAATTGACAAAAAAATTATAGGATTCGAATCAAGGCCATAGTCATACGACTTTTTGTTTAAGGGCTGTAATTTATTTTATGTTAAAATCTGTACACTTTCTATAAAAAGTATGTAATGTTATATTTAATTTGTAATTCTGTTATTCCTGTAAACAGGGTAAGTCTTATAGATTCATAGATATTTTCTGTTCATCTCACAGGAAATATACCTGAATTCCAGAATTTATACATCTGTAAATATACTGTTTATAAATTTCTATAATCTATAGGTCTGTAGCGTTACAGGAAACAGCAGAATCGACCCATTAGGGATTGCAATAACAGTTGTAACGACATAATGTAACAAAAATAATAAGTTTTTTTTTGTGAATTCGATGTTTATTAATTATTAACATTCAGAGTTTATGGAATTATTGCGTTTATAAATTTCAATCCAATTTAATTGGCCTCTTTTCATTCAGAATTTGAAACATTTTTTTTTTCGCAACTGAGCCTAATGTAGCGGAGAACTACTCTATTGACTGTGTAATGGGTAAGTACAGAGAACCACCATACCGCTGATGTAATATATAGATACCAACAACGTCAGAGGGTAATCATTTTGTGGACGTGTCAATTCAAAGGTCTTTTCTTAACAAAAAATTAAATTGTTGAAAATTTATTTGCAGTGTTTGTACGTAACAGTGAAGACGCTGGTAGTTTGCAACTTACAATTAGAGAAGATTGATTAAACTGTACTGCGTTACAAATAAAAGCAAAAAGGCCATTTAAAAGAATTTGTTTTTGTTTCGTATCTGTTAAGCTCAATATATATATTAACGTTATGTCTACTCGTTTTTCAAAAAAGCGGGTGGCTATTAAGAAAGTTATATAATTCATATTTCTGGATCACCTTGACCTCAGTTTCGAAAGTTTGTCGACTTTTAAAAATATGTAAATACTACAAAAAAAGTGTTGTTGTTGACACAATATTTATATAAATCCTTAAAAGTGTGTTTGTAGGTACTGAAAAATTGACCGATGAATGCAAAAGTATATCGATACCAATTTCCTGAAAATACCCCACAGAATTTTTCAAAACGATTTTTTCCAAAAAAGTGAATCGTATTAATGAAAATTTAAATTATTTCAAACTCTTTATTTTATTTTTATTTTTATTATTTATTCATATAATTGAACATAGAAAGACAAATTCGGATGAGTGTTCTCGTGACAACCGTTGAGGAAGGTTCTGTGCTCGAGAGTGATAAACAAAAATTCAATTGATAAGGTGTACGAGTGACCTTGGCTGCGACTAATATTATTCGCCCATAAGTTCATGCGGCTACCAAAAGGGAAACCTAACCTATAAATAATCCAAAATCATGTCTCAACCCCAAGCAAGTAGTTCTCCAAATGAGCAACCCTCTTCTCAAATTGAAAAACCTACCTTCTCCTCTGTAACAAAAACCAAATGTTCTAGTTTTCCGAAAAAAGATCAAGCAATAATACTTGATACAATCGAAGGACTGCCTCAAAAGGAGTATATTAAGGCTGTCGCCCAGGTTATAAATCCGGGTAGTATTCGTTTTGCATCAAAGATCTCCAATAACCGTTTCTGTATCTACTTTGCAAGCAAGGAAGTTGTAGAAGAAATAGTAGCAAAAACGAATTGTAAAATCGAAGTTGGCCCTCATGTGATAAAGCTGAGACGTCTGATCACCCCTGCAAAAAGGATTGTCTTCTCAAATGTTTCTCCCACGATTCCACATGATTGTATTGAAGCTGACCTCATAGCCAGAGGGGTTCAGATAGTATCGCCAATGTCGTTCCTGCGTGCGGGACTAAATGAGGAAGGGTTCGCACATATCCTAAGTTTCCGGCGACAAATATATGTTGCGGAAAGCAACCATGAAATACCTTCTTCGATGGTCATAAATCATGACGGAAATTCATATAGGATCTTCCTGTCTATGGACGATATGCAATGTTTTCTATGTAAGCAGAAAGGACACCTGGCAGCAAATTGCACTGAAAATATTAATGGAGTTTCCGTAAAAACAACTCATGATCCTCCTAGCATTGAACCAATACCTGTCGAGGGACTTGAACCTCCTGTAAACCTTGAATCTCAGGAAGCAACCAAAGGGGTCAAGAGGCAGATATCAACTAGTACAGCGAGTGAATCTTCGAAAGAAAAAACTGATAAAGCTGAAACAAA
>JABRWK010000083.1:169962-270238 GCA_013372445.1 Hypothenemus hampei | reverse complement strand
ATTCTCAGTATATTTCATATAACATGTTCTATACTTAACTTCAACAGTTACCGAGAAATTTACCGTTGAAATTATATATAAATATATCTATATGTATTGATAGCTATATGTTAAACTTAAATTTTTAACTATATTCATATGTAATTTCAATTGTGAATTTCTCGGTAACTGTTGAAATTAAGTATAGAACATATTATATGAAATATACTGAGAATTTGAAGCAGAATTCAAATATGAAGTAAAAAATAGGTGTTTCCATTTGAAAAAAAAAAGATGGGGGTGGTTTCTAGGGGTTGCATTTTAAGGGGGTGGTTTTTTATTAACTTTTTAGAAGGACAGGACAGGATATATATATATATATATATATATATATATTATTGCATTTTTGGATTTTACATTTAATTTCAATACAAATTTACTATAATAGTATCGTTTCTATGATAAAAAATAAGCCATGTTATATTGATTTTAATGGTTATGAATATACTATTCAAACTTTTAATATCGCGATAATTATGCCCATTCCTATATGTAATAGCCAATAAAAATCTTAATTGTAATTTTTTTCCAAGTACGGTCCTGGCCCTAAGTGTACTATCCAGTGTAATTATTCACTGTTAAAAAGGAACTAAGTAATTTAATTCATACACATAAAGTGTTAATAAAATGGTTTCATTGTCACTTGGAAAGTTTTGATTTCCTACCAGGAATCTTTTTCAGATTATATTGCAAATACAATTGAAATTACATTGGATTTTACATGCTTAAACCGTCAAACACATCTGATTTATTGACTTCAATTTTTTTGATATGAAAATCTACTTCTCCATGTTAAATTTTTTTAACGATGAGACTTTTAATATACATATCACTAAATTAAATTATGACATTGTTAAACAACGTGGCATGTAAATTGAAATGGTTTTCAGGAAAATTTCCGATACTTTAAAAAACAAATGATAATTGCCTGTGGCCTTTCCTTTCAATTTGAAATAATTAATCGAGAAAATCAAAAATGGAATTTCATGAGCAATCGGTTTCTTTATTGTGGAACAACATAAAACACAAAGTGTAAATTTTATTTAAACTTCATCGTGTTCAAAAGGATGATATTTGTGTCCAAGTGCACTAAAAACGAAAATTGTTTTGTCAATCTTTAATTTATAATCAAGAATGTTTTCTTACGTGGATAATGCGCACAATCTTCCATTGCAATCAAATGTGTTAAGGTATGCAATGTCTTCTTGGGCCAATTTGAAATCAAAAATATCAAAGTTTTGTTGAATTCTAGATTTGGTAACAGATTTCGGTATAGTTATAACTCCTCGGTCGATTTGATATCTGAGCAAGATTTGAGCTGGACTCTTTTTGTATTTCTTTGCCAAGTCCACCAATTTCGGATCTTCCAATAGTTGTGGATCACCTATTGAAGTAAAACATGTGTAAATACATTTCAAAAAAGCATATTTTATACATGGCACCTGGTTGAGCCCATGGTCTATCAGGAGAACCCAAGGGACTGTACGCAGTAATTGCTAAATCTTTCGATCTAGCAAACTCAATCAACCTCGATTGGTTTAAATATGGATGACATTCAATCTAAAATTCAATTTTATTATTTTTAAATGTAATTCAATTCAATTTTCATGCCTGCAACACTGATGGTTTAATAGTAGCATTCTCAAACACCCTAGTGATTTGAGCTTTATTGAAGTTTGAAAGTCCAATAGTTCGTACAAGGCCCTTTTTTTGGACCGCTTCCATGGCTTTCCAAGTGTCCAGGTAATCAACGTCGCTGAATATTATGTTGCCAGCAGCATCTTTCGGGAAGTTCTCTCCATCTTCCTAAATTTTGCTTTAAAAAAAAACCTTTATCATTTATGAGATGTACTAACCTTATATCCAGTGGGCCAATGAATCAAATAAAGGTCCAAATATTCCAATTGTAGATCCTGTAGGGTTATTCTTAAATTTTTCTCAACCAAATCAGGTCTATGGTACGAGTTCCATAATTTGCTGAAAATTTAGTAACTGTAGTTTAGTTTCAAAAGAAAATATTTAGAAAATTGTCATGGGTCTATAAACTCACGATGTTATCCAAATGTCTTCTCTTTTAACTGTACCATCGGCAAATTTTGCAGCTAAAGCAGCACCCACTTCTTTTTCATTGCCATAAACATAAGCACAGTCAATATGCCTATAACCAATGTCAATTGCATCTTTTACAGCTTGTTCTACTTCACCAGGTTTGGACTAAAATTGGTAAATTGGAAGATTTAGATTCTATTTCAAATTTTTATATGTATAGGGTATTTTATTATAACATAATTTAAGCTGTTGATAGAAAATTGTATTTTAAAGCGAAAAGTTTATGCATAAATAAATATCACAAAGAGCTTCGTTTCAAAAGGTGTTAAATATTGATCATTGATTGTGATTTTTATTTAATGTTGCCGAAATCTATGTGGTTTTTTGCAATTCTGACATAATGAGCTGAACAACTAATATCTAGAAAGATGGCTCGATTATGGAGGTCTATATGATCACCAGAGTTCATTCGTAGAGATTGTAGAGGTCTCAAGACACGTCATTCGCGATCATTAGACTTTTTTTTTAATGTGTACCATTTTAAAATTCTTACAACTAGTATACGTTTTAAAGAATTTTTAAATTCTTTACTTGTTATCGATAGTTTTCTTAAATAATAAATTTGATATTAAATCTTTATTAATTTGTCTACAGATATCTTCTTCTTTAAATTTATTGTCTGAACGCGTTATTAGTATTTACTAATTACTTAAAACTATTTTTTTTAAGTAGAAAATGCCAGCCTTTCGAATTTTGAATTCAATGTTAAAATCCCACCAAATTAGATTATTTCCTTTTCTTATTTCTGCTCCTGTACATGCATCCCTGACAAAATGAAAGTTACTTTTTTTGTGTTAATCTTATCAGTTATTAAAGATTAAGTCTTCTTACAGAAATAAGTTCTTTGTCTCTGGAATCATTTTAGCAATATTACGACAAATAGAAAGCACAATTAGGAGTCAACATTTAACATCTTGTATCTCTGAAATGAAACATTTTGCGTTATGTTTATACTAATTTTTCGTCCTAAAATATAAATCCCTATCGCCAATTAATGTTCTATTACAAAAAACTGATACACCTTGTATATATTTTATATTTTCGATTTATTAAAATTTTTGTAAAAAGCGCTTTTAAAGGTCCTTCTTTAAGTTGGTCGTATGGATATTGGTTAAACATTAAAAAGCAATTTTTAATTATAATCATTTATTATTGTCACTAATCGAACAACATAAGATGATGTAAGTGTCCGTTCTTCCATGGGATAGCTGGTTTAGGCGGCTAAAGGAAAAATAAAATACCATTAATAATCCATTATTGTCAAAAGTAATAAAGAAAACACTAACCGGCAGCCACAGCATTGTATTGGTATTGGTATGGAGTGTAAGCGGTTCCTTGCACATAAGGGCTACCGTATGGTCCATATTGGTAACCGTAACCGTAGTTGCTGAATCTGGAAGATCCGGAGTAGGTGGATGGGACGTTCAATCCGAATCCGTAAGAAGAGCTGTAAGGTCCGTATTGAGCTCTAGAGTAGTTCACTGGAAAGTTCCTGGTTCCATAAGTGGAAGAGTAAGGTCCATATTGGTAGCCGAAGAAGTTAGAGGGCCAGAAGTTGCCATAGTAAGAAGGTCTGTAGTATTGTCTGTATTGAGATTCATAGGTGCTTTGAGGCAAGTAGTTGTTGTATCCATGGCCGTAATTTCTCTGCGAGATACCGTATCCGCTAGATAATCCTTGCCCGTAGTAGTATTGGTAGGCTTGGTAGTATTCTTGCAAGGCATCCAAAACGAAACGAATTTGTTGAACCAAAAATTGACCAACGGGTTGGGACTCAAAAGTTAGTCCTTGGACGTGTTGCCAGATATTTTGGTAGTTCTGCAACACTTGTTGGAAGTTTACTTGGGATACTCCCTGGGTGTTTTGAGTCTGTTGTTGGATCAATTCGAGTTGTTCAATAATGTAGTTGGCGAACTGTTGAGGAATGGCTCCCGCAGTAACTTGTTGTTGGATGAATTGCAAGAGGTATTGAGAGTATTGGTAGGCTTGTCTCAAAATGTATCCGTATCCGTAAGTGAAGGTGTAAGGATAGCCTTGAACAAATTGGCTTGGGTTGTAAGCATAGTAGGCACTCTGGGCAGACAAGTAAGCGAATTGGATCTGTTGGATGACGTTTTGAGGGAAAACGTTTTGTTGTCCCTGGATGTATTGGTAAGCGTTCAAGAAGTATTGGTAAATTTGTTCAGTCTGAGCTCCATAGTATTGGGCGGCAAAGTAAGGAACGTAATATTGTTGGTAGTTCTGGTACGTCAAGTAAATTTGTTCGGCCTGTTGAATGTAATTCAAACCTTGTTGCAATTGTTGAATAACATATTGGGCAACTTGTTGGGGAACCTGTCCATTGGCCAAGTATTGGAGAGCACTTTGGGCGTAACGTTCGGCAACTTGAAGTTGTTGGTAAGCGTAGTAGGCACCAGAGTAGGTAACTCCATTTTGAGTGTAGTATCTGGCCAATGCAACGATGAATTTGGAGATGGGTTCAGAGACTCCTTGAAGTTCTTGATTAAAAGCTTGTTGTCCAAATTGGGCGTATTGAGTCTGCAAAAGTGGCAAGGCAGAAGCGATCTGTTGTGCGATGTATTGTTGGACATCTTGGGAAACTCCTTGTTGTTGGTAGTACTGGAAGATTTGCCAGGGCGATTGGAAGTACGATTGAGACAAACCGGCTTCGTATTGTTGACCCAAATATTGAGCCACCGGCAATGGGTAACCGTTTTGGATAAGGTACTGCGAAACTTGAGCTGGAGTATAGCCGAGTTGTTGAGCTTGATGGAATTGGTAGGCGATGTATTGGGCAACAGGGTAAATGTTACCTTGAGTATTGTATTGTTGACCGAAGAATCCATACCAGTTGGGTGTCCATTCGTTTCTCAAAACGGATGGAGGGCTGGAACCCACAATTTGGGTGGATTGCAAGGGCACAGCGGCAGCCAAAGCCACGAAGGCTAAGAAAATAACTAACTTCATAGCTACTCTTCTTCCAAATAGAACTCAGGCAACTTGTAGGTTGAACTGATGCTGTTTGGAACACATTCGACACTATTTATACACGAAAAGTATCTTTATCTACGTATATTATAATTAATCCTACCCTTATCGTAATATTTTGTTTGTTTTTTTAATTAAATTCCTTTCGAAAAAATAACATGTTTGTAGGAGGCATTGCTTATTAATATAGTTATAATCTGCTCTTAGCAACATTAAATTGGGCTTGCAAAGGTGAAATGTCACAGCACGAAGATATATTGTTCTTTCAAAGGATTATCGGGTGTGTTTAGCAAAAACCATGGTTTTTGGGAGTGAATCAGATTAGTAAATTTCATTTATGGTTTTAAAAACGATGATGAAATTTTTTTTTCAAATTAACACCATGGAATTGCTATTTACCTACTATTGATTATGGATAAATAGAATTATGAATTTCTACAAATAGGAATATAGTATACTTATTTTCAATTGAAATACCAACGATCTAGGTACAAAACAAATTTTTCTTTTAAATATACCCTAAAATTCAGGTGAAATTTTTACAAAATCACCTGGATAAAAGTGTCAGCCTTATTCATTACCTTGAAAAGTTCCATCTTTTCCTCCTTGACCTAAACAATTATTCGATTAAAAGGAGACGTGCTAAGAGAAACTTCAACTTTTAATTTTGTCTTCTATTAAAATAATAATTTGTTTACTCAAAAAGTGTTTATTTTTCATATTTTCTTGATTGTTTACAATCGAATTGACAGGGTAGGAAAGGGAAAAGTTAATTTCTATGTCAAAATTATTCCCTTTTGAAACCGAAATTGTCTAGAGTGTTTTTTTAAATGTACCTGCTTCGATACAATAAAAGGTGGAAGTTTTCAAGTTGACACACTGTATAAAAGCTGAAATTTAAAGGGCTCGAATAAATACATGAAACGAATTAAGCCAGTGCAGTGAAAACGCTGTTCAGATATTTGCACAAGTTCACTTGGAAAATATAACAGTCACGATGGAACAAAATAATGGCCAATTTGAGCAACTTTTATAGTTTCTTTTCATAAACTTATCAAATATATACCTATAATATATACATATATTTTCCTTAATTTTAGTCAAAAGCCTCAGACTTTGTATTTTTTATGAAGAGTTTCGAAATCTATGTTCAAAGTATTTTTTAGCTTAAAATGAGATTTTCTACTATCAGATTTATTTATTACACTTACAAGTAGGTACCCTATAAACAAGGTGACCGAAATTCGATCTTCATTATGTTGGTAAAAAAATTAAATGGGAAAAGATTTAGGGAATTTTACGATCTCTTTAATGCCACTTTCAAAGTTCTCGAGCCCTCTTTGTTTTAAAGATATTAGCGAAAATATATTTTTTGGCATTTTTTAAAAAATACAATAATTATTTAATTTGTTAAACAGCAGCTTTTAATTGTTTAAATAGAATATTTTTTAGCTCGCTTCTAACGGAATTATCGGAAAGATTCTATTTTCATTTGTTTTTGAGGAAATAGATTATCTTTTTTATTTGAAGAGTACAGGCAAAGAAGGTGTTATGTCAATTTTTTTCGAAATGGGATATTCTATGCAATCTGTTAGCTAAAGATGTGCTAAAGATGTGATACTGCCCCGAGAAAAATCACTGCCAAAAAAACTGTCCATTAAAAGTAAATAATAATAATTCTGATTTCTCTATACAGGCAAAAAAAGTGATATGTCAAAACTTTAAAATCATTTTTCTCAAAACTTAAAATTTTGACATAACACCTTCTTTGCCTGTACTCTTCATTTGTTATGAATGTCATAATTGATTTTTCTAAAATTGGAAACATATTTTTTTTCCTTTTTACTAGTGTTTAACAACTTGTATTACATTTCTTTCTCCTCATTTAATAATTGTAATAGGTTGTTTATTTTTTCTTACATTTTAAGCATCCAAACGGCTTTTGTTATGTATTTATGTTTGTTACCATTGTGTTGATTTAAGTACCTAATAATATTGTGGAAAAATAAATTTGTGACTGTCAAAGTCATAGCCAACTAATGAAAATTGGAAAAATATCAGTTTCTCACGAAATATCAAAAATAAAATGAGGTTTTTAATATCAGTAGAAAGAGAAAAAAAACTATAATTTTAGGAAAATTCAATGTAGCGTAATACGGAATAAGAAAAATGGTCATATTTTCTTGAAAACAAATGAAAATAGAAATTTTCCGATAATGACATAAGAAGCGGGCTAAAAAAAATGTCTCATAATGTGACCATTAAAATTTGATGTTTGTCAAATTACACAAATATACTTAGCATTTTTTTGAAAATGCCAAAAAATATATTTTCTCTAATATCATTGAAACGAAAAGGGCTACGGGAACTTTAAAAGATTTTTAAGAAACTTCAGAAATTTTTCTCCGTTTAAACTTTTTTCGAACTATAATAATATGCAAAAACTCCATAATGAGGATCGAATTATGAACACACTGTATACAGGCATTCAATTTGGTTAAGTATTTGGGACTATTAAAAATTATATGAACTCTTAAGGTGCATGTGGGGTGTCCTGGTAGCTCAACCATTTAAAAAAAAATTCTATTGAATGTATTTGTTATATTTCTTCATAAAATTATTCATTTCATATTTCAAACTAAAATCTTTTTTGAAACCAGCATTGTCATACTATTTTTTCCTTTAAAGAACAACATCTTAGGAATATCGTGGTAACTTTTTAACATGAAATATTAGAAATTAGAAAAATTATGATTTTTTACGTAGAAAAGTGCTTTTTCGCATTATTTTTCTGATCTGAAAAATAATTTTTGGCAAATCTAACAATTATTTTTCATATAAAGGTGGTATAGTAGAACATTTTAGAATTTTTATAAGTCGATATTTCAAACCGTTTTTAACGATATCCATTTTTGTTACGTGGAGTCTCCAGAGACCCCATATGCAGTCTATAATATTTCAAGATACGTGTGCACCTTAAGGGTTAATCATAGAAAAGAAAAAAAATGTAGTAAAATAAAATTTCATGGAAATGTAATTTTGCATTTATTGCAATATTTGTGTTGTATAAATGAATATACGATGTGATTCAATTATCACGAGTAAATTGAAAATAGTACAAATTTTAAACTATAGGAAAATTAATTCATTTAACGGAAAAATGTGTTGGGACCGTGGGGAGTTACTTAGAATAAATGGAAAAAATCCATTTGAAAACTTATATTAGGGTTTTATTTTAAATTATAAACAAACAGAATTGTTGTCTAAACATTTAATGTAAAATAATAGGGGAAAGTTGGCAATATCGTATTGGTTGCCTAAACCTTAACTCATCAATATTTTTTCAAAAAGTGAAGATTACTGGCACCTGCCATTAAATCTTATTTTAATCATTAGTACCTAATACGTGTAGTAGTAATTTTTTTGAGCTTATGTATTTTTATACCTACAGATAACTTATAAGAAAATAGGTATATTCGATATAGTATTTAGTTAAATATTAATATGCAATATTTTATGTCTACATTATTCGGTTACAGTTGTTCCCATTTTTATTTTATGTTCCATTTTCAACAAAACTGAAATATTTAGAAAGCAAATTGAAAGTTATTTTTTATGCAAAACACAAAATTCTTCCCAAATTGGACATAGTACCTATTGGTAACTTATTTCCTAAATCGTACCGGTACGATTTAATGATTTTGTTTTTTGGGTAATGAAATTGGAGTTGAAAATAAGATACAATACTTAAGATGTACCATGTGAATACATGATACATGTGTTCGAGTTTTAAAAAGTGATAAACTTTATTACTGCTTCAAATGTCTTTAATATTTTATAATTAAGTTTCTTTTTTATCTCACTTTCATGTGCTTTGCTGGTTTAATTTTCAAATGTTTAATTTTAAAAAAAATTGAATAACCATATTATTTTTTTATAGAAAATGTTAATGTTTTTAAACCTGAACATAATAGGTACCGTTTCAGATACCAATATCCAAAACTATACTTTTGGATAATTTTTAAATTAATGCTTGTCAAATGCTTAAACTAAAAATGATTTTTTCATTTAATAAAATTATTTTCTTAAATGAGCCTATCCATTCGTCAATATACATATGCGTTTTTTTCATACGATTTCGACAACATACTGCTAAATAATGATAATTATTTCTTGAATATTTTTATGTTATTTTGACGAGGTCTATCGATATCGCGGTATATTGACCGTAAATTTATAATCGCTTGGACAACTAAAATTCGGGGCTTGAGTCCTTTGAACTTCTTGATAGGTTTATTAATTTATAGAAAACGGAGACTTGTTGACTTATGTGCTCTTTAATGTATCCTTATATTTCATATCTCAACAAATTTTCATTTTTTAAATTTAACATTGCAATATTAGGAAAAGTGTTAAAAGTATTTAGTTTTTCTTAGTGTGATGTTCAAAAATAAAATTTATACGAAGTTGTAAAAATTAACACTAAATGTGGTAAAATAAATCACGTCACTAATCGTTTACTATTTAGTTATTTATTAATTTATTCATTTATTTATATGCCAACAGTAACAAATTGGTTTCTACGATAACCACTGTATCCATATGGATAATGGTACGGGTTGTTGTAGTACTGGCTGGAAGTCAAGTAAGTAGCTGAAGGAATGCTAAAACCATATTGGAATTGATATGGAGTGTACTTTCCATATTGGTAAATTGAACTGGATGGTTCATATTGAGAATCATATGGACCATAGGATCCATAAGGATATTGAACCTGTCCATATTGTTGTCCGTATTGTTGTCCATATTGTTGTCCGTATTGTTGTCCATGTTGTTGTCCGTATTGTTGTCCATATTGTTGTCCGTACTGTTGTCCCAATTGTTGTCCATATTGTTGTCCCAATTGTTGTCCATATTGTTGTCCCAATTGTTGTCCATATTGCTGTCCAGATTGTTGTCCATATTGCTGTCCAAATTGTTGTCCATATTGCTGTCCATACTGTCCAAAACTTACACTGTTAAACTGGTTGTAATTTTGTAAGATTTGGAAAACGAATTGAACGTGTTGGGAAATATATTGAAGAACGGTTTGAGGAACGTTGCGTTGCCGTTGAATGTATTGATAAACGTTTTGGAAAAACTGACGAACTTGCTGGACTTGTTCGTAGCCATGTCCAGTTTGAGAAACTTGTTCTAATTGTTCTACAATATAGTTGACGAATTCTTGAGGAATAGTTCCTTGTTGTTCCTGTCTTTGGACGTATTGGATGATATCTTGAGCGTATTGGTAGACTTGTTTAAGAACAAATCCAGACGCAAAGTTAGATTCAGCTTGGTAACCAACTCCATAACGAGTGCCTTAAAATATTCAATCACTAAACACACCAAACAAAACAGTATAAATTTTACCTTTTACTGGTTCAAGCTCAGTGTCAATATTTTTTTGAGATTCGGGAACGGAATTATCACCAGTTTCTGATACAACAACTACTTTAGTAGGAGTTGAAATCACAACATTTTTAGGGGTTACACTGGCGCTAGCCAGAGCCACAAATGTTAAAAATATAATGGATTTCATAATTTTTACTTGATGGACTTCGGGCAATTGACGATATCTACATTGTTCACGGACAATTTATATGAAAGAGGACCTTATCGCTTCTTGAGCGACAATGTTTTCTTTTTAATTAAAATAATTATTTTTTACATTAATAAACAGATTAACAGGTATTTTTATTCATGTTCTGTTGTTCTGTTATGTTGCTACTGGTGTTTCTATTTTAGAAATATTTCCATTTTTCTATTAAGTATTACATAGATTAGATATTATTTACGCAAAAGAGTTTTACACATTTTAGATGCGAATAAACTCTGTGTTTGTCTAACACTTGTAATGATAAAATTTGTCAAAAGTATATTAAACATAAACATTATTGATTACTGAGCAATAGAAGCACCAATCCATTTGCAAATTTAAGAGAAAGATTTTTATCTTTTCATTGGAACATGTGATTATTCGAAACTCTCTTAGATTCACGATTAAGGTNATTTCCTTCATTTCTACTGGCAGAGAATGGTCAGAAATGTAGGATGACTTAGTCTTAACACGTTACTATATTTGTTTCTCGTAGGTACTTGATGATTCAAATATTTTATTTACTTCATAACTTTGCTTTTATCTCCTCGTATCAGTAGTAAGATACATTTGATTTTGCAGGTTTCATCAAACAACATAAACAAAAACTCTGGAATCCTCCGCTATTCCTAAACCCATTTCGATAGTAAACATTGCAATATTAATATTCCGATAACAGACAAGTGGAATTATATTATTTTTCGTTTATTAATTTGTTGATTCCTTTTTAACTGTCTTGTTTACACAAGCCCGATTACTGATTCCACGAGTTCCCGGTCCATCAGAGGTTTGAGATAAAATACATAATTAACAACAGTGTATTTCACCAACTAATTAAAAAAACAATATTAATCAAATTAAATTATCAATTTTTTTACACAAATAAAGTTTATGTCCGTAGTGAGTTGGCAATAATAAGACCACCAAATGTGGCAAACATGTCACGGATTAATCAAAAACTCCTTCTTGTCAACATTTCTTTCATATTTTCCATCCCGGTAAAATTCCAGTGAAATTTCTAATTATGACTACCGATGGAGAATCGGCCACCGAAATTGTTAATCGGCAACTATTAGAAAATCAATCTTTTCTTTATATTGAAAATCAACGGCTTCAAGAAAATGTTATGAAACTATCTAAACACCTTGATGATCTACGAAAAAGTACTGTTGATCCGAAAGTGCTGGAACAATTAATTAAAGAGAAAAACCATTTGATTTTGTTAAATGAAAATTTAAAACAGAAAATTAATTCTATCAAATCGGTTGTGCCGGGATTAAGTAAGCAAGAATTAGAAAAAGTACAAAAACAAAAGCAGGAAATCTTAAAATCAATTGAAGAATTAGACATAATATTGAAGAAAGTCAATGACAAACCTGAAACATTAGAAATCAATCTTCCGCAGCACAGTACTGTAAAGGAATTGTGTCATACTTTGTCTAAAAGATTGGAAGAAGAGCAGAGTCGATCAGATCAAGCTATAGAAACTATCAGAAGATTGAGGAACGATGATGAAAAATTGATTTTAAAAGATAAAATGGCTGATATGAAACACCTAATTACCGATTTGGAAGTTGAAAATACTAAATTGAAATTCGATGCTGAACAGTTGACTGATGATGTTGAAAGGTTTGATCTCTGAAAGGAAGAAACTCTTAAAAACTGAAAACGGAATTTTTCATCGTTATTTGTAGATTTAAAAAAAACATCGAAGATCTTAGTGGTGAACTGAGAACAGTGAAGAATGAAAAAATCGCTCTTGAAGATGAAAAGGACCAATTGAAACAAACAGTATCAGAATTGGAAAATGAAAAGTTGAAATTAAAAAAAGACATGATAGAAGAACTGACCGAAGCTAATCGGGCCAAAAGAGTTTCGGCTGACACGCAAATCGCCTTACAACACATTTCCGAGGCTTTTGAAAGTAAAAGAAAAGAAGCTTTAAAATTACAAAAACAATTAGATGAAGCCAACGCCCTTATTGGAGCTTTTAGAGGACAATTTGAAAAACACATAGTTACTTAATACAAAGTTTTTTTTCAGTAAAAAAATAAGGTATTACTATAAAAATGTCAACATTTTTAAAATTCCACACCTCTGAAAGGATATTGGTTACTGCCAGCTAATTCTTCGGCTGCCACAGACCTAAAATCACAATTGAAACCATCCAGAACTTGGATTTCTTCAGGATTAAGTTCAAAATTAAAAATATCGATGTTCTGTTTGATTCGTTCTTTGTTGGAAGACTTTGGTACTGGAATTGTCCCCAAGTGAATAAGATACCTAAAAATTGGATATATTTCTACTTCTTTTTCTCAAAAATTAAAATCCATTTTACCTTAAAATAACTTGAGAGGTAGTTTTTCCATACTTTTTCCCAATTTTTACTAATCTTGGATCTTCAAAATCGATTACAGGATCTTCAGATTTTTTCCAAGGACGTCCTGGAGACCCGAAAGGACTATAGGCAGTTATATGAATTCCTCTTTCTTTACAAAAAGCTATCAATTTCTTTTGATTTAATAGAGGAGTGACTTCAACCTAAAATGTCACAAAATGGTGAATGTAGCTAAGCTCCTTTCTAATATCATTATACCTGATTCATAGCAGGTTTAATTCTAGCTGAATCGCAAATCCTTTGTACTTGTTCACTATTGAAGTTTGATAACCCAATACTTTTAGTCAACCCTAAATCGACACATTCTTCCATGCCTTTCCAAGTCTCACAAAAATCATGATCGTAATACGCCATATTCTAAAAATATATAATTTCAATTAACACTTTCTAATCAGTTTATGGTATTTACTTTAAAAGGCAGGTTAATATCGATAACCCCATCCGTTACTTTAGCTGCCACCGGCCAATGAATTAAATATAAATCCACATAATCAAGTCCAAAATTCTCCAATGATCTCTTCATAGCAGGCACTACGTCTTGCCGTTCATGGAAAGTGTTCCAGAGCTTGGTTGTTATAAACATATCTTCCCTTTTTACTGTATCTGTATAGAAATAAAATTATGATTGTGTAGTTGAAGAGCATTATTAATTAAATTATTACTTTCTGCTATTGCTTGCCGAACACCTTGTCCAACTTCCTTTTCATTGGAATAAAGCCAAGCTGCATCTATATGACGATATCCTACTTCGATAGCATATTTGGTAGTTGCAGCACATTCTCCTGGTGCAGACTGAAAATTTTTCAATTGAAGTTCGTTATTTCCGTCCATTAAGTTCATTTTATGTAAGAAAACTTACAGACTACGTTTTTACGGACATTTTTTAGTATTATTTAGAGTAACGGCAGGAATTGTAGTTATAATTCTTTATGGATAGATTTTAAACCCGATAAAGATGTGTAATTAAATGTCTCATTAAAATTTATTACTGACTGGATAACACAAATTTAGAAAAGAACAAATAAAATGATACTCAAAAATTAGACAAG
Source organism: Hypothenemus hampei (assembly GCA_013372445.1). Lineage (NCBI taxonomy): Eukaryota > Metazoa > Arthropoda > Insecta > Coleoptera > Curculionidae > Hypothenemus > Hypothenemus hampei. Next base: position 256,020 of record JABRWK010000083.1, on the reverse strand, counting down.
TTTTAGTTTTTTCTTTACATTTAATGTTCATAATTGAACTATGAAGCAGAATAATGGTTAATTTTGAAAAAATACATTAAATTGATGAATGTACATGTTCCATTTCGAATTATTTTTGGATTTGAACACATATGTCTGGATTACTTTCATAGAAAATTCTATATACCTATAATCAAAGGTAATTTTGTTTTTAATTTAAGATTAAACACAGAAATATAGATTTGTGTGAGATAAGACACAGGGTCAAATTAGATGTTCTACTCTGTACATTTAATGGATCGACCTTGAATTCTATTTCGATACAACTATTCCCAAATCATATGAGTAGAATAAGCGTTTCTCAATTTTTCGTAGGGAAATATTTACTACATTTCCATACGTTTTCAATATCGTTTCCAAACGTTTTCAAAACGATATTGGGGTTATTCTCTAACATTCAAATCACACATGTCAAAATCAAATGCAATTTTGAATTTGAATTTTGACATATATGATTCTAATCTAGTGTTACCTCAATACCGTTTTCAAAATGTTTTCCATACTACATGGAAACACAGTAATTAATAGTAAAAACTAGAAAAATGGGTGACTTACGAGCCAAGTTCCTAATCCTAATATAGGACATTTTCTGCCATTATTTAAGGTTACTGTTGGAACTACAACCATTTTGTGATTTTTGATTAAAGCCGATGATATCGATAATAATCTGGTATTCATTAAAAATAGCTTAGTCACTGTATTTTTCAGATAGGCACCAAGTGAAATTGTTTTTCGCTTTTAAGTAGGATTTTTTAGAATAAGGCAGGACTGTGCGTGCTCTTATTGGTTGATTCAAGTATTCCTAATGATTTTACTATACGGGGGGATCTACATATAATGCAAGTTTACCAGGGGTGCTATAAAAGTAAACGTTTTATTAATCTTTATACAATATATATATTAATATTTATTTAACCCGCAATTTTTAACAGAGTAGAGTGTCGAAACCTAACTACACTCGCAATATCTTTTTCCATTAAAGATAAAGGCTTTGTCAGGAAGGCCAGTCATAACAGCCACATTGGAAGCCTTTCTTGTTTGTTCAGCCCAAATTTCCAAATGGAAATGAATACGTTGTGAGTCTTGGGACCTCATCTCGATTCGGATGTTACCTTGTCCAACACCTCCGGAAGTGATTCGAACTTCAGCTGCATTCTCGTCACGAGACATACGATTCAAAACTCGTACACATTTGATAGTATATAATTCACTTCCGGACCAAGTAAACTACAAATGAATATTCCGTGAGTTAAGATAGAAATACGGGAATAATACATTTTTCTAATATTGTTGAAATAAAAATATAACCATGATATAGGGTATATACCGTACATATAAAAATGAGATGTATATTTTCCGGCCTAAGAAGAAAAAAATTACTTACTCAAGTCCCCTTTCAGCTCAATATTCAATATTTACTTCAATGATATTCTAAAACTTTTATGGTATCCTTATAGATTGATGATTTTATAGACAACTCTACAAAACAGATGTAACTGTACAATGCATCGTGCTGATACAATCAATTCACAATTTTTCTTAGATTTTCTATCAGCTGGAAATGTTTTCTTCTTACAATTAGAAATAAACTATATATAAATAGAGCCAAATCAGACGAGTAAGATGCATTTAAAACCCGTTAAGCAGGCAACCTGCATGGAAGTTGCAGTAAGGAGGGCGCAAATGAACCAATGAAGGTACCGGAAATAGCAATCGAGTATCCTCATATGTACAAGTCTAAACCCGTGCTTTTTATTAAAGTTCCTCATGTTTTGTGATTGAAATTCTAAAAAAATCCTATTCAGAAACTTACACTTGTTTTCTTATATGTATACGGATCAGCGTCCTTCTTCACATCTTCATCCACAACCTTTGTACCACTACAATGACCTTCATCAAGCGTATAACTGTATCCAGACCATTCCAAATTGTTTCTGTTAGTTCCATATGCATTATTATATTGACTCCTTTGATCGTTTCTGTAATAGTACTTTTGTTCACAAAGACAAACGATACATAGATTTATAAGAATTGATACAACAAATATCGCCTTCATTTTGCTATGTATGCTACTAGATCACGATTTATCAAAGTTGAAATGTAAAATATCAATAAGTTTGCCTGTCTTGTTTACTTGTTGCGGAATGGTTTTCATTTTTAACCTGAGGTTATCGTTAGAAATAAAAATATGTTTGGATCACGCTAGTTTTGTCAAAATAAATAAATATTTGTTGAATACGAGGTAGTATTAAGTATAAAATGGAATATCGAATCATTATTAAATATTTGTATTTGAAAAGGTTGAGAGGTAAGGAGGTTCAGAAAGATATGTTGAGGATCTTTCATATCCCACTGAAGATAATTGTTGCCTTTAAAACAGGCAACTTTTTCATTCAGGATCAGGTCCTGTTTTAGTAACAACCTCAGAAAATATCGATTCAATCCATTATTTGATACTGTCAGATCGTCAAATTGAACTAAAATCAAGGGCTGAAACCAAATTGTCCATGTAGATTTGAGTAGATTTATTTAAATAAGTTTAACAATAACGTTTTATAATTAAAAGAATGTTAGCTATTACATAATAGAACGTAATGTAACAGCATTCAGTGTCACCTGTTAAGTTTGAATATTGATCAAAGTAGAAACTGCACAAATAAATCAGTTTGTTCCTGAAATTTTAAAAGACATCAAATTGAAAGAATTAATTAAACCCCATAAGAAAATTTCATTGGAAATCTTTAAATGAATAATTTGTTTCTCCACTTTTTAAATCTCACGAAAAAACTGATATTTTAATCATTGATAAAAAAACATTAACTCTATCACATCACCGTCAAAAACGATTAAAATACGCTTCTTACAATTAGAAATAAATTTGTCTAGCGTCCTGAGGCGACTGTTCGACAGGACAATATGGACATTTTCAATCTAAAAAAAAATCGTACAATATAGAATATGACTTAATAAATCTTAAAATCTTATACATCTAATCATAATACATTTAAATCTAATACATACTTATTTCCATTAGCCAGTTTTTGGAGGGCATCCTTAGAAATAACATGACCACAAATAAGTCTCATAGGGGGATTATTTTTGGTCGATTGTTGTCTTAAAATGGGACAAGCAAACATTGAATGATAACGATTTTCCGAGCCCAAATCGATTTCAATCTATAAACAATTCATGTTCATATTAAATTTTTTTAACTAATTACATGAATTTACAGGTAATTCTTCAGTGCCTTTCCATATTTGATTGACTTGTCGTTGCATCATGACTTGTTTTATGTTTAGAAGTGCGGGAATTGCTTGACATCCAGCATTAATACATGTAAATAATGGACTATTTTCGCATACTCCTGAGAGTTTACAAGCGTCTTTTATAAACATTTCATAAATTTCCGACCACATTTCTTCATCAGATGTGAAATAGGAACTGTAAGGTGAATGACCAATTCCATTTGGCACATATAATAACATACCCATTAAGGTTTGAATGTCTAAACAAACAAGTTAGAAATTAACTGTCTATTAAACTTAATAAATAGGTACCTTTCTCATGTTTCTGAACAAATTTCCTAAAGTGAGTCCTTGCATATGTGATAGCATCAGATTGAAAAGCTGAACCCTGTTTTAATAGTTCGATATATTTTAAACGATGTATCATGAATTCCAAAGAAGATTTTTTTGCTTCAAGAGCATCTTGATTAATAGTGGTCCAAGCAAGTAACGGTTCCAGATCTTTTTCTCTTAATTTTTCACATATGTTGTGAACCTCAGTGAACGGTTTGATTTCATCATAATCAATTTCGGTATGAGAATCATAAATTAATGCTTCAGCAACATCGTGCATACCTTGTCTAACGATATAAAATAATACAATTTTTGTTATAAGAAAACAACAAATACAGTTATGTTTCTACCTAAAGTAATGGTCACAAATGGCTCTGTTTAAACATTCGATTTTCTCAGGAGAATTGAACACGTTCTCTATACTACAAGCAGCAAAATCTTGGGTGAAATTACGATCAATAGATTTGCCCACTTTTGAAACAGAACTGTGAAGATCTCTATGTTCAATTGCCAATCGAGATACTATGTCTTTTATTTTCCCCATTGTTTGAAAAAGTAATTCTTGTTGCACATTTGTTAAGACATGATCTTCAGGAGCTAAAATAATTGCAATTTATAACGAAAATTACAATTGAAATGCATAAAATAAACAAATATGTTTGTACCATTCTCTAATTCCTCTTTCAAGCTATTTACTTGATCAATCAATTCCGAAAGTACTTGTTCACTGTGCTCATTAATTCCATTGAATTTACTCAGTACTTTTTCGACATCTTTTTCCACAGCTAAACACGCTTCCATTGTTTATTTTTATTTTAAATTGTATTGTTAATTATCTTTGTTGTTTTTAATTACTCATGCTACTGAAGTTAGCGACAAATAAATATCAATTCTGTCATTTTCGTACTGTCACATTGTGGCGTCAAGCCATGTTTATAAATAGATAAACTAAAGACGAAAGGATAAATCGCCGAGGGCTCCGTCAAATCTGTCAACCTTATATGACATTTCTACGCATGCGTCACATTTGAACTGTTGATATTATTAGCTGTTTAAATTCTGTAATTATTTAATTCTTTGTTTTTTGAAATAAATTTAATACACTGGGAAAAATTCATATTTAATATAGAGGTTAAATTTAATAAATGAAATAAAATGTTATTTGATTTGTTTTGTTTTAATATATATTTTTTAATTAAATTAGTAATAATGGTAGCAACAAATAAATCTACACATTCTTTTTTCTGTTTGAAATCATAAGTTCAAAGGTTTATTACATTAATATTAACAATAGGTATATACATAATAATTATAAAGTAAGTACAAAAGTAGATATTGTAATAAAAAATCAACAGTAAAGATTAATTTAATTTTATTTCCATTTTGAATAGGTGTCATATACTTATTCTTCCTTTCTTTTTTCTTTCATTTAAAAATGTAATGTAAAAGAAGCCTCGGGACGGTTCGCAAACCCTCGGTACTTAAAGATTTCTAGAAAATTATACTACCTCTGTTCCATAATAAGTGAGCCATTGCAATTTCTGATTGGCAATTAAATATTTTTTTAATTTTATTTTTCATATTAGTAATATATGTATGCCAAGTTCGTAATCATTTTTTCATTTTAAATCGATAATGGCTCACTTATTATGGAACAGAGGTAGTATAATTTTCTAGAAATCTTTAAGTACCGAGGGTTTGCGAACCGTCCCGAGGCTTCTTTTACATTACATTTTTAAATGAAAGAAAAAAGAAAGGAAGAATAAGTATATGACACCTATTCAAAATGGAAATAAAATTAAATTAATCTTTACTGTTGATTTTTTATTACAATATCTACTTTTGTACTTACTTTATAATTATTATGTATATACCTATTGTTAATATTAATGTAATAAACCTTTGAACTTATGATTTCAAACAGAAAAAAGAATGTGTAGATTTATTTGTTGCTACCATTATTACTAATTTAATTAAAAAATATATATTAAAACAAAACAAATCAAATAACATTTTATTTCATTTATTAAATTTAACCTCTATATTAAATATAAACGAATTTTTCCCAGTGTATTAAATTTATTTCAAAAAACAAAGAATTAAATAATTACAGAATTTAAACAGCTAATAATATCAACAGTTCAAATGTGACGCATGCGTAGAAATGTCATATAAGGTTGACAGATTTGACGGAGCCCTCGGCGATTTATCCTTTCGTAACTAAAGACAACCATAGACTTATGAATATATGGACGAAGCAAAAGGTATTATGACAGTGATAAAATTTATTTAGAGCCGTATTAATAGTCGCACCTTAAGTCTTCCTCAGCACTCATGTCTTCCTTGACCAATGAGGAACGACTATTCATTGCAAACAAACACTCCTTATTGGTCAAGGAAGACATGAGTGCTGAGGAAGACTTAAGGTGCGACTATTAATACAGCCCTTAATAGTGGTTTTGTTGGATGAAGTTTTGTATGAAGTTACGTATTATCCGGCCGTCAAAAATTTTTTTTTTTTAAATTGTTTTAGTGTTAGCGTTGAATTAAAAGTAATAATTTGATAAAATAAAATAGTTGGTGTCTGTTTTGGTTAAAATATGTGCAATGTGTCAATTTTGTTTTTGCTTGTGGCATCTGCAATCAAGGTTAAAATTCCATCTTCTGTTTTTTGTAGTGTCAATAGTTGTCAGAACTGAAAAGGTTAAATCAAAGAGGATTAGATAGAGTGGAACCTCTCATAAGAGTACAATGTAATTTTTCGTATACGGTTTCAGCGCCCTCTAGTGAGTCTCGGGATACACTAATTATTAGAGTTGGGCTAATTTAGCATTTTCAATTTTTAATTTCAATATTTTATCAATTTTATTTAGATGAATAAATTAATAAAACACAATATATACATAAAAATATATTTTTCATAAGCAACTAAGATAAAATTATTAAAAATGAAGGCAAAAATCAACAAATTCAAAAATACAAGAAGTAATACAATGTAACATAAAAACTTACGAACTACTAATAAAAGCGAAAAAGTGGAACAAGTAAACTATTATTAACTAAGTTAATTAATAAATGTTGATAAAAATCATTGAATTGGCCCCTTACACTCTAAATATTATACTGATGAATGCAAAATAGCTAAGCAACTTACCAGTCAGTAATAGAAATGAACACAAATGAAAGACGAAGATTGCAGAAGTTCTTGAGAAACATAATTTGAAATGAATGTTATTATTATTAAGAGGTGTCTTTAATTGGAGTTGTGATCAAATTAATGGCAATGTACTGTTAAAGTATTGTTAAAAATACATCAAGAAGAAGAAAAAGAAGAAGATGAGAAGATGAATAACAGATAATATTAATACCAGTGAAAGAAACGTGGAGTTAAAAATTTTAAGGTAAGTAAACATGTTTTTTATCACATCTTTTACGATTGTTATAATTATTTTAGTGAAATTAAAATAAATTAGAACAAGTGTTATTCCTGGTATAAGATTTTTGATGGTTGTATTGTTTTGTAAGTACTTATAATTTTAATTATATACACTATTATAAACAGAGTGTTCTATTTTCAACAGGATCTTGAAAACAAAGAACTAGTTTACCTATAAGAAGCTTGATTTCATAAGAAAATTTCGCAATGAGGATAAAATATGATCAGAAACGAAAAATTCCTAGCAGAGAAGACACATTTTCAAGAAGGTGCAGAAACATACATCATCCAGTCTGGACCTTAAACTACAGAATTTATCGTAGGTATATCAAAGGTGCAAAAAAATAGATAATATAACAGAACATCAAAAAATCTCGTATATAATAGCTTCTTAATAATTTATTAAAGCAATGTTATTTTATTAGCCACAATTGTATCTATACAAACTTTTTCATTTTTCCAAATTTCTGTGACTCATTTTTAATACTTCTTCTAATTATTCGAGCTTGCCAGTGGCAACGTATTTTCACAAATAAATGAAGGAATTTCCTAGACATATCCGGGTCACATAAATTTATTAATCCTGATGAATTTTCGATTATTGATGATTCTACTATTTTTCCTACATTTTTACAATGAATAATTGAGTCTATTGTAGATTGAAACTCACATTCCCATGTTAACAAAATATTAAAAATTTGCTCAGTAACAAGCAAAACATGATGTTGCTCAGAATAGCTCTTTAAAATTGAAAATAATTTGTGATCTTGATATGTATTATCATCTGCTATTAAAATGTTTTGACATGAGAAACATGTATGAGATTGTAAAAATTTTTTTGCCAAGTATCCTGCAATGTAATATATTGTATTTGATGTGGTAAATTCATCTATTTTATCATTAAATTCAACCTCAAAATCTGTTTGTGTAATTTGGCTTATTGTTGGTGAAATTTCTGGACCTTTTTGTTGTTCTGTTATATTATCAGTTTTAATTTTATTTAATTGCGCTATAACAAATGATCCATCAGCCTCACAATTTGTTAATTTAGATGTTTTAGTCAATTGAGTAATGAAAATATGTCTAAATCCAGCTTCAAATTGTTTTACTGATGGGCTTACAGAACAGCCGTGTTGCTGTCTTATTACGGAAAATAAGTTCTCTAATGAATCCTGATTTAAGCGCCTTGTACATATTTTTTTAATATTGTAATTATTACTCAAGTCTTCTATAAGTTGCAGACAGGAATTTATCGTAAATGTTAGGCCTTTGAAACAAGGTGGACGTGTTGTACCAGAGTCCGTTATAAAATGAGAATGTTGAATTTCATTTAACATAGAACTTAAAAATTGTTTGTGATCCGAACCCTGTGACATTGCATAGTTTAATTTGTTTGGTATGGTAGGGTGGAGCAATGATGAATTCAGTGAGTCAAATAGTTTATCCATGTCTGATAAAAATTCTGAGGTAGTTGATTTACTAGAAGCTCTTACAAAGTTGTTATTTATTGGTAGATTAAATTCATTAGGGAACATTATTTTATAGACTGTTAAAGCAACAAACATGGAATTTGAAAAAATTTGTACGGCTAGAGAAACTTTCATTTTCGAAAAATGATTTAAATTAAAATGGCTTTCTGTAATTTTAGGAATTAAATTTAAAGGCATTTTTTTGCTTTGTTTAAATACTTCTTCTATTTCCTTCCACTGAGCTACTCCATTTTTGTAAGAAAGTAAATTTTTGTTCGCAAAATTATTGCGTATAGATTTAAATAAATGAGGTACATCATAAATAATAAAAATTTTGTGACCTCTTTCAAAATATGGAGCCTCAGGAGAAACTTTGAAGAAATTTGCTATACCTTTGTTCTTTGAACCTTGATCTGTAATGATACATTTTACAATTAAACCTGTTTGATTTACTTGATCTATAGTGTTTAATATGATATTTGTTGTTTTAGATGTATCGTTGTTACCTCCTAGAAACCAATAGCCAACAGCTTGTTTCATGCGCTTATTAATCCATGTGATCATTGCCACCAATGCTGTTTTGGCTATAATTGGTTCACGGCTTGAACCAGTATCAACAAAACCATTAAATTGATCGGTATGTTCATTATAATGAATTTCTCTTGTCAAATGAATCTCATCAAAAAGAAGAGACACTGCTTTGTTTTCTATTTTCTCATGTTTAAAGTAATGTTTTAAATTATTAAGAACAATTGTATTAAGACCTGGATATGATGTAAATGTTTTTTGATATTTCCTAAGAGTTCTTTCTGAAGGTAGTTTAAGGATAGTTCTTAAAAATCTGTACGTTTTTGGGGAATGATAATATATAGACAATGCGATGTCCTTCATTTGTGTTTCAAATCTTTCACCACTACATTTTGTTAAGCTTAAACGTAGTTGAGTTGCAAGAAGTATTGAAGCATCTGTTGGTAAGTACATATTACATTGTTCGATTAAACTTTCAATTTTTAATTTTCCTATTGATGTATGGTTCATTTTACTTAATTTTTTTTTCATTTGTATCCTATTAATTTTACTTCGTAAACCTGAAATGGTTCTTTGTTGAGAATTTAACTTAAGAGTTTTAGGTGATAAATTTGGTATTTGTGAAGGAAAATAATTACTGGTTGATGGTTCAGGAAGAGTTGTTAATTGAGGTTCAGGACAGGTTGGTGATCGAAACTCAGGACTTAGTAAGGGACTTTGGGTGTTACTAATGTTTTCTTCAAGTCCTTAATATAAAAGAAAATATATTTTAATTTTTTTATTTTATTACATAAATAGTTTTACTTCCAATTATATTATATACCTACGTAATTATAATTATATCGGATGAATACTGTTCCTTAAATCGTAAATAATTAAGCTCAAAATTACAATACACTGTCCGAAATTTCCATAAAGCAACTTAATTCTTTAATGAAATCGTAGATTATTCTATAATAATGAAAACTTAGTAAATTTCGGGCAATGCATACATGCATATGTTATGGATCTAATAGTAATTTTTGACCTGCAAAATAATTACTATTCAATGGCTTTTTAAGTCTTACCTGATTTTTTTAGGTATCGTGGAACAGAATTTTTTTTTAAAAGGGGTCTGGGATGCCTCTTATATATTTCTTCGTCCAAAAAATGCTCTTCACATAGACAATAGTAATCTTTTACTTCTCTCCACTTCGCAAATTCTTGCCATTGTCGGCGTCTGTTACAGTAAATATAATTTATAAGAGCGTCTATAGAAAAGCGAAGGCATTTTTTTATTTTAATGTAATGATAGTATGTACTTACATGTCTGGGTCCTTTGGGACCATAAAAAAAGCATAATTTTTATGTTCTTTTTTATTCTTTTTGCATGACGCCAAAGCACAAACTCCAACCATTTTGCAACGAATAATAAATAAAACATTTGAAAAGTTTAGACACTCTATTGTTTGTAATGGCCGCCAATAATGTATCCCGAGACTCAACAGATGGCGCAATTTCGAGTATACGTCAACCTTCCACTCTATCTAATCCTCTTTGGGTTGAATTTCGTTGCGACGTCTACAATTGCCATCCCGTTCCGTCTCGACGTTTGATAAGTCAGGCACCACTTTCACATATTCGTTACATTTTAAACATTTATATACAGGGTGTTTGGTAAGTAATGGGCCATACGTTAATTGGAGATTATTTACATGCAAATAAACCGATTGAACTAAGCTTGAAAATAACAACTTTAAAAATGCATTGGCTAGACGTCGCAACAAATATGTGAACTTAGCGCCTGACTTACCAAACGTCGGGACGGGACGTCAACCGTAAACGTCGTAATGAAATTCAACCTTAAAAACGGTTTTTTTTAAGAAAAGGAAAAAAAGTGATTTTGGAGTGAATTAATTTGGTGGTAATAACAAGCAACAAACAAAATAATAAATAATAAACAATTAAATGGTCCAAAATTCGGTGATATCTTGCAAAATAATAGTGAAATGTCTGCGTATTTTTTGCGATTAAAAAAAAAGAAGAAAGGGATTTGAGCTATAGACTTATGAAATATACAGTGTGAACGTTAAAAGTCCCCCCCCCCTCTCCCCCTTATTAATTTTTTAACAAATGAGTTTTTGAAAATTCCAAAATAGGCCTAGAATAAGATAACAAGTTTTACCTTTTGAACAACTTTTTTCATCATACCCTTGTATTTATTTAGTACCCTATACAGGGTGTTAGGAAAATCACTTTGGTAAATTAAACCAACGATTAAGGACGTTATTTCCAAGAGAAAAGTTCCTTACAACATGTATTGAAAACCTAATAGTTTTTTGTAAAAAAATTTTTTTTTAATTTTTAATTTTTGGTTATTTGCATTTTTTCCTCAAAAATTAATCGATAAATTTAAAATCTAATTACACCCCTAAATGCAGCTTTGAAAGACCTTCAATTTGAGGTGCCACTTGACCCCATGATTCGATTTAAAAAAAATTAGCCTGTTGGCCTCACGGGAAAATAGTAGTCATTTATGATTAAAAAAGTTGTTGAAAAGATACTATTTTTGTCTCATTCAAGGCCTATTTTGAAATTTGAAAAAATGTATTCGTTAAAAAGTTAAGGGGAAGAGGATTATTAACGTCCGCACTATATAATCGGTTTAAAGTATAGTTTGATGTTGGAATTTATTGAATTTTATTATTGTTTTGGAAAAACATTTAAAAGAATTTAAAAAAAAAATTTTTTTTGGTGGCCCGATAATACGTAAGAACTGAGGTTTCTGATAACTTTCATTTGGAAAAAATCCTTTATATGATGAATTAATAAAATTAAATCATGTCTTCATTTATTTGATAAAATTCTAATTTACAGAACAACATCAAACATCACTCCGATTGTCTGACCAGTCTTTTAGAAAAAAGGTTGCAAAATGAAGGTGAAAAATCTTAAGAGAAAAGTTGATAGACTTTCAGAACCGCGAGAAAATAAACCATTTCATAAAACAATTTTATAAAGTTTGTTAAAATAATTTCAAGGAAAACTTAGCTAATTTTATAATTATGCGATATGATTTATCAAATAAATCATTGTAAGGTCGAAGATATTGTATGTACTACTGAATTTAAGAAATTTGCCTTAACCGTACAGTGGAACCTCGCATAACGAGAACATCCAAAAACGAGTAATTCGCTTAACGAGTAAAATAAAATTTAAAAAAATGACTCTCCTAACGAGTGGTGTTTCGCAGAACGATTGACGAGAAACATCGTGAGGTCACATGCAATTTTACATATTAGAACAAAACTTGACCTTTCTTGATGAAACATTTGTTATTCTTTTTTTATCACACACTACATAGAGTGGCCTTCAACGATAATTCATATACGCACAAAAAATCAATTTCTTTGATCTATTTACCACGAACTTAACCGCGACATAAGGCTCTGTACTAGTCGAAAATCGGTCTTCCCTTGTCGCTTTTACGGGTATTGTTTAAAAAAATGTAAACAATTTATCATTAAAGGCATTTTGGCAATATCTTTAAACAACTTTCTTGAAAAAGGAAGATACATATATAAATAATAAATAATTACAAATTTGTTTAAGTATTTTTTTCGAAATGAAACGCATTATCCAGCTTTACATTGATTCTTATGGGAAAAATTGTTACGCTTAACAAGTATTTCGCATTACGAATAAGGTTTGAGAACGGATTATGCTCGTTATGCGAGGTTCCACTGTATTTTCTTGAATCTAAACTGTATCGTCATTTAAAAGAGACGTTTTTCCTGCCTAGCAAAGTAAACTTATGGAAAATAACTTCGGAGTGTCATATTTATTTATTTGGGCTTAAATGATTTCATTTTTACAACAATTTCATTAAAAATTAGGAATTTCGAACCAAGTGCTAAATTATGTATAATTTGTATAGACGAAATGTCATTAAAAACGAACTTATTTTACAATAGGGGTAAGGATTATGTTGTTGGTTTTCACTAAAATAATGGTTGTCGAACTTATGTTGAAGATCCTTTCCTATATTGTCTACAGAGAATAATATAGGGAAAAAAATGAAAAATGATTTGGAAAAAATGTGTTTTGACCACCCATGTGAAAACTTTCCTTATAATTCTTTATTGTGCTTATCTACAGTGTGTTTCACTTTAAACCGAATCATCCCTGTAAAATCTGTAAATAAGGATTTTACGATTCAAAGTAGGACACACTGTATACGAATGCGAATGTTTCATACATTAAAATAGAGGGTTCTCTACCCAAAAAACTGTTAAAAAAAATAAAAAACTAATTATTTTACAACATTTGTAGAATTTATATTTTTGTTAATAAAGTTTGTTGAAATTAAATTTGCCGATGAATAAAAGAGTTTAATGGACTATTTGCACGAGACCAATTGGGAAAACATTTCACTAAGTCAGTCCATCATCGTAACTAGGACCAAATAAGCAGAGTGTCTAACAACTGAGGTGTCAATCTGATGTTGTTTGACCCAGTGTAGATCTTCTGGCTAACCATGGTCTTAGTTTATCATTTTATAACAATTAATTTTTCCTTTATTATTTCGAGGATTTTCTTTTGTAATAAAATTAAAATTTTCTTTAAATTAGTTCTCGAAACTTTTCGCCTATTCATTTTGTACAATCATATGCACTCAACTGGCCTACGTGTAAACGACAATTGCATTTTTCTTCCACTTTGTCAATGGATCGGCTTAAGGGGATGTCTTTACAATTGGTCTTATATAAATAGTCCATAACGGGCGATACGGATGGATAGGAGGCAGGAGCTGATATTGCGCAGGTTCGTCGTCATATTGAAATGTTAGAAACGTCAGCTGATACGCAAGTTCACATAGTGGTCATTTGGTTTGGATTAATATTTCACTTATTTCCTGGACTTACTTATTTTTTTGTTATTATTAGTCATAGTGTTACCACATATTTTTTTCATATTTAGAGTCTAATTAGTGTTTTCAATCATGGTTAATTGTATGTTATTTGGATGCAAATCGGATAGTTGAAAAAAGTACTCCGAAGAAATTCTGTTTTTTTGTTTTTTAAAAGACAAATTTCTTAATAAAGTGTTTATTACAAAATGCAAAAAAACGCAGACTTTAAATCAAAAAATGCAAGAATTTATTCTAAGCATTTTACAGAAGAAGACTATAATTGTAATTTGAAATATGAACTCTTGAAACGGCCTACAACAAAAACTATTCGTTTGTTAAAGCCAGATGCAGTACCTTCTTTTCATTTCCCAAAGTACTTCTACAACAACAAAAAGATAATGGATAGAGAAAGGGTTGAATGCAAAGGAAAAGAAAGGCCGAGCTAAATTAATAAACTCATTATTTAACAAAAAAAGGTAAATTATTTTGTTACATTTAAAAAGATTACTTTTGTTCAATGTTGATAATTATCAACATTTTTCGGCTTGAGATTTACTGAATTATTTTATTTCTATATATTTATATTCATATGCCTTGTTATCTTTATTATTAAATAATAAAAATTATTATAAATATAAATTTTATTTCTATTTATTTGTTATAGTGGCCAAGCAAGAGATTTACAAATGTGTAACAATAATGTAAAATTAGATTTACAATCAATAGACGTTCAGATGAACAAGAAATTACCTTATTTGTCAAACGNTTTATATTTGTAACGAAGGATTATTGGAATATAGCTTTAATAGCAAAATTAACAATATTTTCAATTAAAAAAATTCACTGATGAAGTTTGGTTTTCTAATTATGATTCACCCTGTTTATATATGTATAGAGTGAATTAGTTTATAGTAGTAGGATTTCAATAATCAATAGGACTTACAGAGCGCGACACTCGATTACCCTCATCTCGTAATTGATGCAATTTTATTGAAAAATTAGACATTTAATTAGCAATATAGTAGGATTGGGCCTTTTTCACAAATCTAGACACCAGTTTGCATCAATAATTTCAGAATTTTTACTGTTAAAAAAGTCATTTTCAATGCGATTATTCTCACTATATTTTTTAATCATAGTTAGTTAGATGTCATAAAATAAATCAAAATTAAAAAAAAAAATGAAAAAGATTGATACAGATAAACATAAAAAAAGTTATCCTTTTTCAATTTAATAATACTTTGCATGTGGCACCCTGTATAAACTTGATGAAAGCTTGGACAGTTTTGGATAGTTGATTGCTTGTGATAAACCATATAACATAAAATTTGATTGTATTTTATTAATATTTGTGTGAATTATAATTTAAAGAAATGAACGTAAAATGTCAAACTTGCCAATCTATGTCTCAAAAACTAATCCGTTTTCATCAAATATTTATATAATATTTTCATCTTAAAATAAGGTATTCTATGGATTAAGGAAATCCTGTTATTATAAATCGATTCAACCTACATATACAGGGTGTTAATTAAGTATATTATCAAGTTTCAGTTGTTCTTAGTGAATTTTATGTAAACATAGGTCCGCAACAGCTTTGTTTTTGAGATATAGGGTGTTTAAATTACAAAAATAAAACTGGGTTTTTTTCTAAATAAACTATGATCAAGTTGAAATTTAATGGAAATTTTTAAGTTATAAGGGGGAGTTTTTTTTGAACGAAAAAATGGTTTCCTCATTTTACCAGTGATGCCCACAGGGCCAACAACGTCATAGGTTTAATTAAAAGAAAAAAATTGTATACAACTGGTTTTTGTAATTTGATATCACTTTATGCTTTAGTAATTGAAACTACCAAAAATTCGACTCTTTGTTTTTTCGCTCCCATTAGTCATTTTCGTAAAAAATGAAAAAATAAATTTATAACATTGTTTATTGCTATATGTTAGTTGCCATTATCATAACTCATAAACCTATAGCGTGATCCCTATAATCCTGTATATTTAGAAAGAATATGAGATATACCTACTTGCTTACTTAACTATAGCATTAGTGATCTTGAATTATTTTATATTCAAAACATTGCCTAACGTTTAACATAAATAATAGCTCAGGCATTAAAATGTAAAGGTTGGTTATGCAGTTTTTTTCGTAAATATCACTATAAAAAAACAATACTTATTAAAACTTGAGAGTTGAATTTCAACCACTTTTAAGAGGTCTCAAATCAAAAAAATGATATGATTTTATAAGAAAGAAGGAAAGCGTCAATTTTTTTTCGTAATATTATTTTTATTTGTCTATACTTCCTACATAAATTTGTCTATTAAATCCCCTGCCCCAAGACAACAGAAGAAATGAACACGTCTAGACAAATTCTCAAGAAGTTAGTGGTTCGGGTCAATTACCACTTTGATACTAGCACATTATGGGTGTCTCAGATTATATGTTTGTGTGTCTACTAAGCGCACTACCTGGTAGGTACCTATCGATTTTCTTCGAAACACTCTCTCTTTCATTTATTTAATGTGAAAATGTCAATTGTTTTAAAAAAATATAGTATATACATCGAAAAGAAATTTGTGAAAATCGTAGTGATGAAGTGTGTGTATGTGTGGGTGTGTGCATCATTATAGTTGACACGAAAATTTACTTTTTAAGGAAAGAGTTGTAAGTTGCTTTGGAAGTTTAATAGGAATCACAATGAAAATTTGGATTGCCTGTGAAACATTAATGCACCGCGTGTAAAGATCAAGATAAAAATTGAGTTTCGAGATTTGCCATTTACTTATTAGGAGACGGAAAATAAATGAAATGAAAATAAATCGAATTTTCCTTTTCTTACGGAAGAGAAACGTCTCGAATGCCAATTAGAGAAATTCTTGCTCGGAAAATTATCGCTTTTTTTTTCTCTATATTCACCTACTGAATTTCTATAGAGAATCATCAATTCATTTCTAAAAATATACAACTTTATACTTATATACATATGTATAAGCAACAACAAACGAATTGAACATTTTTATGAGTTTGAATATACATATATATATTTTTTATTAAAAAGTTATTTAAAACAAATATACAACTATTTATAATTAGCTTTTATTGCTTTAGAAATTCTTTTGGAAAATAGCTATACTAATTTTCTTGTTATTTATCGTTACATTTTTTATTTAAACATTTTTTAGATGCTCCTTGACTTTTATTGATTAGTTTCTAATCCAATGTTTCAATATATAATATGTTTATTAGGTTTAGATCTGTGAATTGGCCGGTCTATTTAAAAAGCTCAATGGAGTTTTCTTGGAAATACATAATTATTTCAGAAACTTTATGAAATTGAGTGTTACTCTATTGAAATTTTATTTCGTTCAAGCTGATATTTCTAAAATAAATTGCGAATGATGTTACTAATACAGTTTCAAATAGATACATTAATGTTCTCGTCCATGATGGACTTCACAAGTCCTTCACAGACAGGCATTTAATCAACCTCACTAGCTGTCATCCATTCCCAGATCATTCTACTCTTTACGTTGTTACCATTGGCTCTATACATTCTAGCTGATATTTGTCTATTGGATATCCGAATAGGAAAAAAAAATGGTTCCTATTGGTGTTTAAAAGCTCATTTAAACTATCGATGTTGTATTTTTACAAAAATGTAAGCATAATTTATTAACTGTCTAGTTTAGGATCAATTTTCCCATAAAATATTTTTGTAGTTGCCAAAAATGCAATATGATTGGAAAATATATGGTTGCATAGAGTACTATTACGTGTAATACTTAAATTAGAAATGTCTATCACCATTGGCAGAATAATAATAATAATAATAATATTAAATAACAAGGGATTTATTATGGAAAATAAAGTATTGTGGGGTGTCCAAAAATCAGAGTACTCCCATATAGCTCAACCTGTTTATGTGAAAGTATCACATATGGCCAATTATGAAATTGTAACAAGAATTAGCCAAAAAAGTAATATTTGCAACAAAAAAAAAATAAAAACATATGTATTGCAATAAATTCAGTTCATGTAAAATTGCTTTAGATATGCATCACTGGTAAGTAAAAGTGATCAGTTAATTTTAAAGACTTGAATTTGTAAACTTATTTTAATATTTTCTAATTCGCTTCACCGCTTATTGTGTTTCAATTTCCCATTACGTCTTCCATGGGAACTGGTGGAAATCGTGCTTCCTTGAATACATTAGACCCAATTTCAAAATTTATTAGACATATTACCATTAAAAATAACCCAATTTTTTCATTTGTATATTCGCATATAGTTCTTGATTTATTCAAAACGGCCTCGTACCTTATAAAAAACGATATGTCATTTATTTTAAAAAATTACATGTACAAGGTGTTCTATAAGGGTTGCATTATATTTCAGGGATTGATAGTACATTGAAAAATAATGGTGGTTCCCCATATAAACTAAATTCGAATAATGTTTCGTTACAAAATTACAGTGTGTTAAAGTTTTATTAAAAAATTCAAATCAAATCGACTGTTATCAACGATTTATTATATTATCATTTGTTATTGTTATCCATTTTGAACAATTTATTTAATTTTACAATTAAATAAATAATAATTTGAATTTCTTATATTTTTTCGTTAAGATTTCAGTATTGAACTCTATAAAAAATATCATGCATGCAGATAGTTTTTATTTTTTATTGGGAAACGATGCGTTGGACGAAAAAGTGTCAAGCGAGCGTTTTCCTTCTAAGTTAAATGAAAACTCCAAAAATAATTTTTATTTTGAGAAAAAGCAGTGGCGTATCATTTTTTCATTAAAAATGTACTGAGATGTGTCTGTATGCCTACCACTGATAAAATTAAAAATAATATTTTTTCATAAAAAAACGCGTCTATATTAACTGTCAGAATGTGCAAAATTTCATTTAAATATCACAAGTGCTTTCGAAGGTATCAAAAAGAATTGGATTTTTTAATAACAGTTTAACATCCTATACCTTCCTAATAAAACATTATTGGAATATAGTTTATATAGGAAATCCGTATTATTTTTCAATCTCTGAAATATGACGCAACACTTATAGGACACTCTGTATATATTTTAGAGTGCATTTGACTTATATCTCGTTAATGGCTTCCATGAATAAAAATGCATTGATCCCTGATAACAATTTTATGCACTCGTTCATTAACTCTCATTCCAGTCAATCAATTTTTGATTTCAAAATCATGGAGCACATCTTTGATTACCCTTTGCAATGAACATTTTTAGATTTTTGCTCATTATTGATCTTTCAAAACAAAAAATCGTGAATTAGAATTTACGTACCGTACAGACAATTGTGGATTAACAAGCTCTTATCCTGGTTTTTAAGCATGATAAACCTGATTTCTAAACCTGTATCGTGAGATTTGAAACAAGTAAATCAAATTTGACAGTTTTATTGTTGTTTTACCATAAGAAAAACTATGTTTCTTGTTTGATTCTGTATAATTTTTAATAAAAATTTTTGTTGTAGGGCCACCCAGTATATCCCTGGACAATGCCAATTTACAGCTCTATCCCATAAATAAAAACAAATGTCACCACATAGATCCAGTACGAGATATTTCATTCCAATTATTTACCAGGTTGGTATTCGAACGAGTATTATTTATGATTTTTTAATGAAAAATTTTTTTAACGTCACCACGAGTCCGTATGGATTTCGACAAAATTTATTATGGTAAATTATAGGGGCCCAATTAGATAGACTACATAATCGGATTAATTGTGATGTAATAATTTGCCCTAGGGCGTTTATTGCAATGTGTCGATATTAAAAAACTAGACGATTCAATTTTCACAGGCTTTATTTTGTAATTTCACAGGCACAATCCATTAATGCCGACACCATTGAGGATAGACGATGATGAGGCATTAGCAAATTCTCATTTTAATTTTTCGGAACCGACTATTTTCTTCTTTCATGCATTTTTTGAGTCTTATCAACTGATTCCAGCTACGTACATAAGAACTGGTAAGGGAAATCTCACATTTCAGTACAATCGTATTATTTTTATTACGTAATGGATTAAATAAGACACATTAAACAATGGAACGGGAAGAAAAATAACAAAATTTCCGATCCAAACCTTACGTTCATATGCTTTAAACTTTCACTTATCGACCTATTGAATTTTTCTTACATTGAATTAGACAAAAGTAGAGTAACGGGCAACGCGAAAATTGGAACTTACTTTCAATTTATACAGTGGTCATATTTAAAATACATATTTTTCGGTGTACCTTACGTTAATACGAAGGCTGTATGATAAGTATTAATATATATTTAGTTCTTGTAGACATATTTAGCATAGCAATATTGTTTCCATTCTTGTTGTTCCATTCTTGGACAAATCGAATGAGGATGTTTTCCCTTTGATTCAGAAACATAGCTCCTTAATAAATCAACTCAGACCAAGTAATTGTCCTTCCTTTCTTCAAATAAAGGAGAAAATAATGTTTCGCGAATCCGAGAAAACCGCGACCATGATTTTCCTGACTGAGATTTACTGTTCTTGTTATTATCTGTGTACTCTTCATTCAACATCGCTTGGATTCATTGATGACTTTGAGTTATTAACTCCAATTTGTGAGCTCTCTCTTAAGGCCCTCGTATTTATACATACGATAGATTCAAATTAAATAATTTAACACTTATTTGGAACTGTTTAAAAATGTACACGTTATTGTTTACAATTTAGGTCAAACCAATTGTAGCTACTGCAATTGTACATTCAAAATGCTACTATTTATTAATTTTAACATACTTAAAACTGTTACTTTTGAATGTTAATTAGTAAAGAATGAAAAAAAAATTATACATAAAATAATAATATTCGGAACGCACACTAACCTCTCGCAATAAACTATTATTGATCTATCTACCATTCGAATACCGCAAGTTTAGAAACCACAAATCCACACCTTTAACGTTGGCCGATCAGTTAGTTGTGAAAGCTGTGCGACATTGACCGT
Organism: Hypothenemus hampei; assembly: GCA_013372445.1. Taxonomy (NCBI): domain Eukaryota; kingdom Metazoa; phylum Arthropoda; class Insecta; order Coleoptera; family Curculionidae; genus Hypothenemus; species Hypothenemus hampei. The sequence continues at coordinate 235,065 of JABRWK010000083.1, read as the reverse complement.
TCTTGACATAGAAAAGCTTTAGAATACTTATATAACATTTATAATGTAATAATACATTACATACATACATGGATTATAAAAGCAATAGGTGTATAATTAATTCGAAAGAAATCTGTATGGTTTATTTTATGGGTGTTTCCGTCAATTTTATAGAAAACTAATGTATATTACTCGAGTTTTTAATCACTATGTTTTGTTGTCCTTAATTGCAATCGATTGAAAATTCCATTCATTTGAACAAATTACGATGGACTAAAAGAATCTTAATTGAACACGTTTTTTTGTTTGTTTTATATATATTTTTTTTTTTTGGTTTGCAATTAACACTTTTAGGAAATGTTATAACAGACATTAGGTTTAAACGATCTCAGCAATTAATTAGTTGGTTTTTCAATCAATTAACCAACAACCAATAACCCATCAACGAAATGGATGATGATATTATAAATTGTCAAATCGTCATTTTAGTATAAATTAAAATCATCTTTAAAGCTGGATAATGTAAAGAAAACATGAAAATTACAATGATAACAAGAACTTAAAACAATTTATGCTGCTACCGTCTTGGTTAATCATAAGGTACCAGTTATTAAATTAATATCTTGTTAACATTTAAATCCCTCTGGAATAGTGTATTTTCCTCTCTTGAATTTTATTCAGTTAAACCAACCGAGGTAAGTAAATTGTCACTTTTCCCTATTGTTACGTAAATTACCACCAGTTATTGCCATATTGCACTACATAAATGGCCAATTTATTAATTAATCTTTGAACTTCATGTATTTCAAAGATTTCTTTAAAGTGACTCAATTCTTTTAAATACGTTCTTTCTGTTTTTTCGAAAAATAAAAATTTGGAATTTATGAGGCTGGGAGAACATTTTAAAAATTGTTAGAATTATTTATTTATAAAATATTTAATTTTTTTGTGAATTTCATTGTCGGTATGATTACATAGGCTCGACAACCACTGCTATTAATCTAGTACTTTGAGGTTGTAGTTTTTCTTCTATTTTGACTTTAAGGGGACAGGGTATCCAAGCTCATTCGCACACAAATAGAGGTCTGTTTGCGACCTTTCCTCTCGGTTTCTGTGCATGCGTTTTCAATGCTTTTTTTTTGTTTTATTCACCATATTCTCAATTTTCAACTGACGGATTGTTTTTTCAAAATTAGAATAGAAATGTCTTGAAAAAATGTAATTTTACTAGTTCACTCATCTGGCATTGTTCTATATTAAAATATCGGTAAAAGAATCGGTCTACCTTTTACCCTGGATCGCTTCCAAAAAACAAACAAAACCAAGTAATTCGGATGGGTAGTTTCTGAGAAAAAGGTTCATAAAGATTAAAAAACGTAGTTTTAGACGAGAGGCAAAAACCAAAAATGTTTACTTTTCTCCTAATCTTAAGAGGTTTGAAGTCATTTTTGCTATCCCTAAATCAAAATGATGGGTATTTTTGTTGTTGTAATACGTAAAAACCAAAAAGAAGAAAAATTTCGAAAAATTTTGATTTTTTGACCTACTTTGTCCCCTTAATTCGTTCTTTATTCACTATTTTTTTTTAAATCTAATTGTAAATTATGAAATTCCATTAGGCAATAGGTATGTAATTAGTTGATCATATTGTGGCATAAAAGAAATTATTTAACTCAACTCTCACATTTAAAGTCACATAATTTACATGCTATAACTTGTAATTCATAATCTCCGATTGTAATAAATCATTTCTCAAACGATTATTATCAATCATTTCTTTCTCGTAAAATATGTTTTTCCATATTTGAAGTGGATTTTGTAAGAATTTTTTACTTTCTACATATTGCTATTTGACATACGCATTTCGAAGTTCTTAGGTAGTTATTGGGTTTTATTTTAAAGACAAATATAAAAAAATGGCCCGTCATACAAAAATTATGAATTCAGTCTACAGTAATTTGAAGAGCCCAAAGCGACATCTAACCTTGTATCAGTTAATAATTTTCTCATTTTTCAGTTGAAAATGTCAAACGCGATAAATGATATATATTTTTTAGCCTACACGCAACGCGGAGACCATAATATTATCCTTTTAAATGCACCTCGTTTAGAAGCTGGTCCATGGTATTTAACGGCTGCGCAAAATACTCGAATAGTCGGTGAATATACTGCGCAGTTCATCGATTACCTTGTATCCAGGGGTCTGTATTTGCCTAGTCTCCACCTAACTGGCCTAAGCTTGGGTGCTCAAATGGCAGGTGTATGTGGACAAAACGTAAAAAGTGGACGAATTCGGCGAATAACTGGTAGGTTTTTGTGAGTGTATGTGACTTTCTAATGATTTTTGCGCGAACTTTAAGCTTCATAAACCGGGACAATTTAACCAGTACAATCCCCGTACAGATTGTAGCTTATCGAAACCTTTTATGTTTGAAAGGTTCTGTGGCGTCAAAGCGAAATACTTTACCTATTTTTCCACAAAGTAATCTATTCCATTACGGACGACCCTCTTTGAGATTTTAAGCAGATCAATTTTTCTCTGACCCGGCTCGTAGTTCATCGCCTGTAACCTTTTGAAGTCCGGGAGAACATTAGAGGGCTTTAAATTTTTAAACGAGAGAGACTTTATAGACGCTTAAGACGACTTCTAACTGATTCTTCTTAACGTCTATCTACCTAATGGAAAAACCTTTCAACGGCAATTTTCAAGGATGAATTATTATTTTTTTCTCATTTTATTATTAAGGATTGGATCCTGCTGGACCCCTATTTACCAAATGGCCTAAAAGTCTTAAGTTGGATGCAAGCGATGCTGAATTTGTTGATGTTATTCATACTGACGCTGGAATATTTGGTTATCCTCGTCAAATTGGACATGTGGATTTTTGGCCGAATAAAGGTATTGCACCTCAACCCGGATGCAATTTTAAAGAAGTGAAAAAAAGAAATCCAGATGCCTTGTTGGAATATGGTAGCTGAAAAATTTTCATATTATCATTGCCTTCATTTATAATGAAATTTCAGCTTTTTGCAGTCACTGGAGGTCCTATCAGTTTTTCGCTGAGTCTGTTGTGAACCCACACGCATTCCTAGGTGCCTTAAACTGTAATAGTTGGAATGACTATGAGAAAGGGGTCTGTAACGAGGAAAACACTTTTAATTCTCCCATGGGATTATACGTAAATCCAGAGTGAGTCTTTTTTTCGACATAAAATTATTCCATTATATCGCATTCAATTATGTTTTAGAGCCAGAGGCAACTTTTATATTCGAACTAATCCGGAATCTCCATATTCGAAAAGTTAATAATGAAAATGAATAATTGTGTTTTTAAATGAATTTAATTAGCGTTTCCAAAGAGAAAACAATTTATTTATTATTAAATGTTGTTAGGCTAGTTTTACACTTGAAATTCAATATTTTAACATGGGAATATAAAATTGTAAATATGCAAAAATCTATGTATTTATTTTAGGCCAATAAAATTTTATTATTATTATTTTTTCCGAATTTTTCCTTTCATAATGATTTTTAGATTGAAAAATTAAATTTCGTTCATAAAATGAAATATGCATTTTTAAACTCTTGTTTGTAGTAAAAATCCTATAAACATAAAAAAATTAATGTCTCAGAATTTTGTGATAAAAAACCACGAACAGCAGCGAACAAAAGCATTTCTTTTACTTTTGTTTTAACAAAAATATATGAATTTCTCTGGTAAGTTATTTATATATATATATATATATATATATATATATATATATATTGTTGATTGTATTTTCTTTAGAAATTTAAGCAGAAAGTTTTCAAATCCTTTTAAAAGGAACAAAAGCAGTTAATTAATAGTTAGTTAATGATTTTGTTTAAGACCTAGTTTTTTAACTGTTAACTAAGCATTTACTACTTTATTAGTTATTATCCTTTTAGATTGGAGAGCACTTTTTGGTACTTGTGGGACAGTAACCGTGTAGTTTCTTAAAATTGTTCGAAACACAATATCAATTAAAACAATACGACCTAGGGCTTGTATAGGTATATTTTTTTAGAATAAAGTGTGCTACAGAACATAAAAACTGGCAAAAAAAATAGAAATATGTGTTTTTCACAGATGAGTCACATTTCGGGAGATATTCTAAAAGCCGTGTTTGGACAGATTTGTCAATCTCTGCTTAGCAATTCCAATTTATCTATTTAAAAGTCCCTATCCATACAGGAAATTCATCAACCTCAAAGCATTAATCGACTGCATTTGAAGCAGTATGGCCAGAAATTTCTTTTAATGCACAGACCCATTGGATTTGGATAGAAACATGACTAAGGACATTTATATGTAGACAGGAAATTATTGACAAAGCAATTCCTTATTTTCACGCTACCGTAAATGAAGACTACATAGAGATTAAAAAAAAAGTCCGAGAAAATCAAGCTGTTTTTCCTTTGTCGTGCCCTACAAGAGTCCGCCTACGTCATGTGTCTTGAATGTGCCTACAATCAATTGCAAAGAGCATTAGATTAGATGGTTTGTGGGCCTTATATGTACATGAACTACTTGAAATATTCTTCACTAATTAGGCGTCTAAATTCTCGAGAAAGAAATCTCATAATTGGTAGAACGAGTTTTTGAATGAGTTGCTTTGAAGTATATTATTTTCTGAAAAGAGATTTAAAAGTCCCCAGAGTCCTGTTTCTAAAACTCTTTCGAAGGATGACCCAAAAATTTCCACAATAAATACCATAATAATAAAAAAGTGACCAAGTACGACATTTCATAGGTACTTTCAAACAATCTATAGGTGGTTTTCTTAATCATCATCGTTAAGAAAAAAAAGTAGGTATATTTTGGTGACCCACACCTTAAGAAGCGCTGCTCTAAATTTTCATTTGTTGAGATTTTAAGGAAAACATTGTGTAAGGTGCTAGATTCAAGCAATAATGTTAGATACTTACTGTAAAAGACGGAGATGGCAAGATTAAGATAACCCTTTGCAGATGTTTCCGCAAGACAATGATCAATGGTCTATAGTTTTCGTCAAACAAATTGGTGTTCACGACATCGTTAAAAGATGACATGCTGCATTATAATGTTGCCAAACTTAGTAACAAATCATGGATACAATCAATAAAAATAAAGCCTATTATTTTTATTGATTATACAATTAAAGCAGCCATGTTTACAAAATTTGAAAATCCATTTATTTAGCGAAATCATAATATTTCAAATTATTAATGTGTGGTTTAGAAGATAATATCACTAAATTTGAGTGGCTGTCTTAATCTCTCAACCGCAATCCGATTCAGCATTTGGGGAAAATCTGGATCGTCGAATTAGAAGTCATTTTAGGATGATAGAGAACTTTATGGTAGGAGTGGTAAATTTTTTTACATTCGTATGTCAATGGTTTAACACTTTCACACTTTGAAATGATGTTGTGCAACTATGATGATAAAAAAATCTCAATGTTTTCTGCGTACGTGCATTATGTTCGGCGCATAACGAAACACGCCCGACGTAACATAAGATCCAACGCGCTGCGTAACACTGTTTTTTAAGTATATCCAGCAGTCGCGTTGTGAGAAGAGCCGCATTATGAATATGTCAAAAAAAAAAATGTTTAATTTAGTTACTGTTAGAAGAGAAAATTTTCGAAGAAGAGATTGAAATATTATGTACTATTCATAGTGAAACCAGGAATTCTGCGAGTGAATTATTGCATAAAAGAGGGAGCATTTAAATGATTTATTTATTAACATCTACTAGACGAGAAGTACAATTCAAAGCATATTTTAGATTTACAAGACAACAGATTTCGTTTCTTCCTGATCTCATCAAAGAAGATTTACGAGTTGCGCCGTGCAATCGTATGAAAAATCCTATTTCGCTAGCTGAAAAACTTGCACTAACATTGAGATGGCTAAATAAGTTTATTTCATTCGTTTTTTAAAACTAAAAAAAGGAAAAAATGCTGTACCAGCATTTTTTCAGCTAATAAATGCGAATGTAATGTTATATTAGGTTTACCGAGGCTCTGATTGTAAATAAAACTTTTACTTCATATATTCGATGTATGTACAGTTATAATCTAGTTTTTTTTTGTGATTTTTAATAAGTTTGAGTTTTATATAGCGCAATCAAAATGTATACGGGGACCGTATTCCCTTCTATAAGATAAGATTTCAGTTTGTTTACCGGTAATCAGCGGACAGCGTCTTATGTTGGACGCATTGCATTCTACTGGATATAAAAAGTGCATTGCCGAAAGTAAGACAAATACGAAAAATAGTAATGCACAGTACAAAGTATGACTAGGAGTTGCAACAATACTTGTCAGCTACCCGATGACGTACAATGGTTTGTAAAATCAAAAGAACTATAGCTGATTCTATGGTAGGTGATAAAATTACCAGAAAAGTAGCATACTCAACTTCTCTTCGTGCAATGACGTCATAAAAAGAGTGATTTACTTAAATTTAAAAGACCATCCAATATCCTACCTTGTGTGCACCATGTTATGGATGTAAATGAACATTCAACTAAATATTAATAACATTTTTATTGTCTTATTGGTTTTTCCTTATGACTTAAAAGTTTCCATATTTTTTTCCATTACTGTTTATATTAAAGACAAACAAATTCACTAGCATACCATTTAAATTTATTACAATATTTGCTATTTGATAACATTCGAACTTTTTGCGGTTTTTAGTAACCAAAATAAAAGAATTTCATGGGCATTTCATGCTAATTACAAGTATATATTGTGCAACGAGCACCACGGCTTAATGATCAATAAAAAGTTTAATTTTTTTCATACTCCTATATTGGTTATTATTATTTTAGCCTCCTAGTGTGTAAAAGTGCTATGACCAGCAGCGTATCATTATTTTGCCTATTGGCCAATATGCCAGGTAATTGTTACTTTCTTATTTTTACAATTATTAATTTATTCTTAGAATTTTAAATCAATTAATTAAAAAATTATATTTTTAAGGACCGCCACTGGTACATTGGCAAAATTTCTCATTACAACTCTGGAGCGTAAACAGAAGATTATGTCCGAAATTTGATCCATACAGAGATACAGTGTTTCATTTATATACAAGGTATGTAAGCAAATGAGTTTAAAAAAATATTTGATATTTATTCCAATTTATTCCAGAGATAATCTAGATGTTTCGAAAGTTATAATACTCAACGATGATGAGTCTTTAAACAAATCGGGAATTGATTTTTTCTATAAAACCATAATATTTTTTCATGGATTTTTAGAATCTTATTTAGCTGACGACGCACAATCAATAAAAAATGGTAAGACAAGTAGTAGATACAGCTGAACTCTTATTCGAGAAACTTGTTTAAAACTTTAGCCACTCTTTCTTGCCTCATAGGCCCCGAAAGAAAGAAAAAAAATCAAAAAGTTTCAAAGTCGAATTTGTGAAACAAGCATTTTCTATTGTGAAACTTCTTTTTTCGTGGGAACCAGAACATTAATTGCACTTTATAAATCTAAACAAAACGACTTTTTTTTCAGCTTATCTCCAAACGGGAGTGTATAATGTAATTCTTGTTCAAAACGAAAGACTTTTAGCTGGGCCTGATTACTTTACAGCGGCGAAAAATTGTAGGCCAATAGCAAGATACTCAGCTGCATTTATAGATTATCTAATATCCAAAGGCATGCGACTATCAGATTTGCATGTTATAGGATTGAGTTTGGGTGGACAAATCGCAGGAATGACCGGTCAATATGTTAAAAGTGGCAAGTTGCCTAGAATTACAGGTCTGTATTGGAAAAATAGTTATAACTTTTATGTATATGAATCAGTTGGATCGGAAATTTTACAGCACTGGACCCGGCAGGTCCATTATTTAACAATAATCCCATCGACGAAAGATTGGATTCTAGCGATGCGGAGTTTGTCGACGTCATTTACTCGAATTCTGGAGTATTCGGTATGAAATATGGAGTAGGACATTTGAATTTTTGGCCTAATGGGGGAACGAAACAACCGGGCTGTACTGTTCCAGAGGTCATTCATCGATATGGATTCGCTTTAAATTGGATAGGTATTAAAGAAAGCTACTTCGTTTACAACAATAAAAAAATCAATCAATTTTGCTTTAGTATTTTGTAACCATTTCCGATCTTATCAACTGTACGTGGAATCGGTATTGTTTCCAAAAAATTATGCAAGCAACAAATGCGAAAGTTATGGTACTTATAAATTGGGATTGTGCAAAATGAATGATGTTGCTTATATGGGATATTTAGCCGAACGTAGGTGAGTTACAGAAAAATCTCAAGATGTCCAGGAACATTTTTGGCAAATTTAAGAATGTACCATAAAAAATACAAAAAAAAATAATAAGGAAAGCTATAGTTAAAACTTGAGTGCGAAGAGAGGTGATTGATTAACTTCTCTAGAACTTCTTAAAATACTGGTTTCAATTTTGGCACATAAACCACCGCTGTTAATTGCTACTTTTAATAACAGGTAAGAATCGTGGCAATGACAGGTTGATGGGAATCGGGGTCAAGGTAATATTAAGGAAAATAACACTATACATTTTGGGCGCTGATTTTTTTTCATTTCATTTTCTTAGTCACGTTTCTTGAAAAATATTATTTTTTATTGTTTTTTACATAAAAAAGGTACTCCAGTTAAATTTTGTTAAAGTAACGGTTTTCGAGGAAAAATATGTTTCGTTTTCTTTTTTGTATTTTTCTTCCTAAGTATTAGACAAAGCGTTGAAAATGCCCGTTATTAAACACTCCGCTCATTTCCATGTTCTAATAAAATGTCCTCGACTTAACATCAAAAACCTCTTTTCTAACGTCATCTTCAAAGTTTCTGTAACTTCTCTTCAGCAGTTCTTAGAAAGGAAATTCTAAACTAAGGTACACAAAAACCCCTTTACATTTTTTTTATACAGCTACTTAAATATGCCAAAATTGTTTCTGTACTCCCTGTATAATCCCCAAAAAAACGAATTTGATTCTAAAACTTTTTAAAACAACTCCGTTTAACAATCTCTTGAAATTCCTTGCTGAGTTTTGGTAGTTTTCATTCCAGTTTTACTCATATTTTTAGATACCTGGAGAGTTATACGGCGATAATCTGTATTTGGAAAAAACGTTTTTTAAAAAAATTGTAAATTTAATTCCCATTTAGTCTTTCCACAAACTCGAAATCTGTATTCTCGAATAGTGCTGGGGTGTTCATGAACTTGTACAGGGTGGTTTCTTCCGTTAACCATTCCTCCTCATCTAAACGGAGCTTCATCCATATTATTTGTAATGAAAATAAATTGTCTGCGAGTTGTTTCAAGTAATCTCTTACTAAAATTGAATTTCTTGCCGTAGTCTTCCGCTACATAATAAACTGTACACTTTATGAAGGTTTTTCGGCTAGCGATTAGCACCTTTCATCAATATTTCCCCCAGGTCTATTATGGTATACAGGGTGTATCAAAAGCACCGGACCATAGGCAAATGGGAGAGAGGGGAGGTCATTTGCAACCAAAAAAGTTTAGTAAATGATGGTCCGTTTTTCAATCGTTTCCGAGTTATTCCATTTTTTTTTAATTTTATTTCTTTTCTTTCTGTTGAGATGAATTAAAGGGTTTTTGGAATAAAACCATGTTTATAGATAATGTCTCTTTCCAGTAAAAATACTTTTAAGAAAAAAAAAAATTTTTTTTCATATATGTGAAAGAAATGGAATAACTCGGAAACGATTGAAAAACGGACCATCATTTACTAAACTTTTTTGGTTGCAATGATCTCCCCTACCTCTCATTTGCCTATGGTCCGGTGCTTTTGATACACTCTGTATACAGTATGGAAGAGTCAAAAGGAATAAATTTAATACTTGCATATCACAATTATTGTACATATTTATTAAAAAGAGATACGCCAATATTAAATTCGAAAATAGCATCCTGCAATGTAATAATTTGAGATTGCAATTGTCATTCGAAGAGGGTTGAATTTAGAGTTAAAATTTTGAAAATAAAATTATGCGTCATAATTACAATATCGAATTTGTTCCATTTCATTTTGATCATTTTCGAACTCCAATTTTAGAATTTTTAGAACAAATAGTCCTTGGATGTAATTTCTTCTACGAAAATTTGTTCATAAAACTGGTTTCCCACGGCCCATTATTTTACAGCCACCCTGCTATAGGCAATAAATCTTTGAATTTTTTAAAAAATTTAATTTTATTTCAGAAATAAGGGAAACTATTATGTAGACACTGGATATTCTGGAATTTATAATGGATAATTTAACCGATGAACACATATATGAAATAATTGAGTAGTCAGGCAATCAGTTAGTCAGTTAATTGTAGTTTTGAGCAGCTACGTTCAAAAGCACAATAATTGGTGTCATTACTACATTAAAGGGCATCATCTAATGGAAAATTAATGCGGAAATTGTTGAATTAATTGAAATAAAATGCCTCCTAGAGTGGCTAAATTATATAATACTGATCGTAAGTTTGTGATATTTATATGAAATCGAAAGTTTTAAATAAAATTTCGAGAAAAACGTGTATTTTCTTATCGTAAATTTTGTACAATAAAAAAAAGGAAGAAGAAGAAATGAGGGAATCGACATTGTTGGAAAAGATAAAAAAATGAATCGGGCCAGAGGAGAGAGAGATATTCGATACAAAACTGGAATTGATATTCGACGTTCATTTCGCCGTTCTACATGACAGATTCGCTATTCAAACCGAACTAATTCACGGAAATTGAATTTTCAATCTCTCTCTCATATACGAAAATATCTGTTGAACTATTCGCTCTCGTCAAACACAACCCCGTCATATCGCCTTTTGTTGACACTGTATCGGCCTTTCAGACGTTCCTACGATAGTCCGCTCTCTCTGGTCGGGTTATAAAACCTATTTAAAACATGAACATCGAACAAAGTCTCTTTATTGACATTCGAAATTGGAAAACTGGACAATAATTGGTCCGAACTATATCAATATTGTTCATCTTCAATCCAGACGGATAAAACAGAAGTGTTAAAAGTTTTATAAAAAAAACATTTAGAAACAAATATTTTCCAGGGCTGTTATTTGAAATAAAACAGAGAGAGACACTTTACTCGCAAATAAAACCTTTGAAATACACAAGCTTTGTTTGATCGATATATTTCGGTCCGAAATAAAGCTTTTAGTGAACAACGAGTGTTGAAGCGATTTATATTTTAATTCCCGTTCAACATGGAGGTGATGGAAGATGGGAATTTAATGGACAAAGTTAATATTTTAATTCAACGCGATATGGAATATTACAAGGCCCGTGAATTACACAATCAAACAACATTTATTCTAACGCCCTATTTGCAATTTTACAGGACAAACAATCCGTTCTTCAGGAAACTGTTTGTCCGGGTATCATTGGAGGACATTTAGACTTTCCAAGATCAGCATCATTTGCTGCCATTAAACTAGTTTTCTGGTGGGAAGACGAGTATGAAGCTGCCTATAGAAAACCTTCAGGTGATATGAAAACTGAAAATTAAGCAAAGTTTTATTTAAAAACAAAAACGTAAATACACATACACAGGTTTTTTGCAAAAACATCTGGAAAATAAAATAGAACATGTTGAAACCACTGGAGGATGTGGAGGAATAGTAAAAGCCTCAGATCCCCTTAAATTTATAACCGCATTAAGTAAATCAGCTAACCAACTTCTAGGTGAGATCGCTTTCAAAATTTTTACACTAGATTATTAAAGATTATCGTAGAACATCTTCACGTTTTAACACAAGAGGCTCTCGATCATGCCGATTTAACTGTGTTAACAGGTGTGCCCTATTATAATGCTTTCAATAATATTCCTATTAAACTTTTCTCCTTAGGGACTATTGGGGCAGCTGCCTTATTAAAAAATTGTTTGTGGTTCTACATTCAGATCCTAAACGAAACGAAAGGTCCTTCAATTCAGCCCATACAAACGGGCTATAAAAAATATCACGAAATGTGTGAGGCATTGGCAGAAAGGCTTCTCGATCTGCATTGCCGACTTTTGTCCCTATACATATTACAAGATGCTGATTGTTTAGATTGGGAAAATCAAAAGCCTTTTTTTGAATCTGAAAGGGGCTCGTATATTATCCAAATGTGGTGGCTTTATATGCAAGGTTTGATTTACTTCACATTACGTAAGTACCTTTTTTCCTAATAAAGAATTTTAGGCACGAAAGAAGACTTATGGAATACAGTTCCTCCTAAAATGGCTCAAAGAGTCTTTTCTGGAATGTTAAACGAATCATTAACTATTCTTACAGTCCGTTATACACAGGTATTTTTCATAATTTTCCTCTGATATATTTGCATCGTTTAAATTTCAAGAGTTGTCCTTCAGAAGCAAGAACTGAACTTCTTTTAGTGGATGTTAGTAACGTGCTTTTTTGCGTAGCCCAGATGTTACCCTCTATTTGCGATTCAGCCGAGGAATTGAGCAATTCAGTGCTGAATGGTAAAAGTAAGACTTTAAGAGATATTCACGTGAAATGTCAAGAATTATATGCATGTTTTCTACTAAGAGGCGCTCCTCTTGATTCACTTTTTAAGGTTAATTGCAATAATTTTTTCGTACATATTAAACAGACTATATGTTTAACAGATTTTCAAAAATAATACGGAAAGTATAGCTGTGCTGAAACCGAAACTTGCTGGTCCAGTTCCATGGATAACATTTGCTCTTCCAAATATTTTTAAAATGAACGAAACATCATTAATTCAAACATCTGATCAGGATTACGGTAGAACTTTAGGAATAGAACTGATGGTCTTATTAGCTCAACCCCAACCAAAGTGGGCCCTGCTACTCAAAGTACTTTAATTCCCTTAAATTTATCAACGGTAATTAAATTAAAAAATTCCAGATTCTCTGCAGTAATAATTTTAAAATTTTAAATTTACTGCTTAACGAATTTATGCAAAGAAATGTAGAACTAAAAAAAGTCATTCCAAAATCCGTTGATTGTGGCAACCTCTTGTGTCCTGCAGATGGAAGTTGTAGAAATGTAGATGCGACTTCTAAAACGCTAAATTCGTTTCACTATTACGAACTTATAATGTCAGCATCTTTTATATTTCTGCACGTAGGGAATGATGAGGAAATCAAGGAATTTTTTATTGATGTCATTACGAAACCTGCCGATTGGGCTAAATGTTTTGAAAGACGGCAAGTAAATATTACTCTTTTTCTATATATTTAATATTAATTTAAAATTAATTATTTAATTATTATTAATTATTATTATTATTATTATTATTAATTATTAATTATTAATATTTAATTTAAAATGGTTTTACTAAATGTTGAGTTTTGAGGTTTGGAATCAAATTCGTTTTCCCTGGTATGAAGCTTTAATTAACTTAGCCACTCCAATATTAGCATTAGTTGGTGAAACTGTTATTAACGCTTTGCGAACTGGGGCAACGATGTATCAAGCAATGTCGTTGATTGTTGCTTGTTTTAGTCAATATTGGGACATTTTAGGTAAATCGAGTATTCTCAATTTATTGTAAAAGTTTCAACGGTTACGACATTTTGTAGATACTTCATTATTGAGAGCTGCCAGTTTGTTTCAAGAAATTATTCCTTCGGAAATTACTCCGATCAGTGATTCGGTTTTAATGCAAATTTTAGTGAGCTCATTGTATACATATTTCATAAGTGAGTTATTTAAAAAATTTATTTTTAAATATTGCATTTATTTCATTTCATTTTACAGCAAATTCTGAAGATAAAAAAGTTACGTTCCAAATGAGCAAACAAAATTCTTTGGAATCGGTTTCCAATCAAGGTCCAGAATCAGTTGCCAATGTTGCCCTGGCGGCTGCTGAATCATTGTGCAGCATAGGTAATAAAGGGTGTCCCAAAATTCACATAAAAGCACCTTTTAATAGAAAACACAGGTTTTTAATTAAAAATATAATTTTTTATTGATTCATAAAGTATACAGTATAGGGTTAGGTACGGAATAGCATATCAGGTAAGTGGCCTTTGCTGCTACATACACGCTATTTTGTTGAAATTTTCCATGACTATTCTGCATAAATTTGGCTTCATTAATCGCCGAAATTGTCGCATTTGGGATTCTGAAAATCTACGAGTAATTGTTGAGAAACAAATGCATCCCCAACTTGTTACTATTATTTGATAGGAATTTTAGACTGGAGACATCATCGGACTATTTTTCAAAAATGCGCCTGGTCAGGTAATAATCGTTTTTTTGTTCATAAATTGCAAGATTTGGATATGGACGCCATGTGGTTTCAACAAGACGGTGCCACATACAGCCCAAGAAATAATTTAATTACTGTATGAGCTATTTCCTGATCGTGTAATTTCCCATTGTGATGATCAGAACTATTTGCTCACATCATGCGATTTAACGTCGTTGGATTTTTTCTTTAAGATTTTTAGAAGTCTAAGATTTATGCCACGCCAAGCGTATGACCGCCCACGCTTTAAAGGAGGAAATTGAGCGCTGCATCAATGAAATTCAGATACATTTATACAGAACGCTCATGGAAAATTTCAACAAATGAGTGCTTATACTATGCCGGCAAAGCTGTGGAGGCCATTTATCCGATATACTATTTCGTATATATTTTATGAATCAATAAGAAATTTATAAATTTTAATTAAAAACCTGTGCTTTCTGTCAAAATTACTTCTTGCGTGAATGTTGGGACATCCTTTAAATAGAGAAGGTCATCAAGTGCTTAATGTAAATTTTCGAAAGGATTTTCCAACAGAATGTGTGATATTGAACATTTTTTTAACAAAATGATAATGTACTTAATGCAGTGTAAAGATTCTGAGGTTAAACACATCCTCGAAATAGTAATAGTTTTAATGAAATAGCAGGTCATAGAGAAAATCATATGGTTTGCGGTTCTGTCATTTTTGCTTAAAATTTTTGTGTATAGTAATGGACAAAAGTATATAGACAAAAAACGTTTTCGACAATTCTTAAAGGGTTTTATTACTTCAATAACATTAAAATGATCTTGGTGTTGTGTTAAGGCATTTCTATTTATGGAACATGACTGAGAGACTCCTGTTCTAATAAAGACTAGAGTAATTGAATTACTAAAAAATGTTCAACGACATATCGACATTGCAACATCTATAAATTTAAACTGAAAAGCGGCCTGTGCAATTGTTAATAAATATCATATAGAATAAAAATGAAATACCGATGCGATGTGAACGTCGTAAAAAGTTAGTATTAGAGCAATGAGGTTAATAAAAGAACTTTCACCAAAACAGTCTTCTAAATAACTTCTTAAATTAAAAGTGAACTGCAAATTCATGGAATGCCTGAAATCTTTGTAAAAACAATATAGGATGTTTGCACTCTTGTGATTTTACTTCTAAAAAGTGATTAACCATTTTAAAAGAACATAATTAATCCTTAAACACTTTAACAAAATTCCTATAATAATAGAGATATCTTTTTTTCACAATTTATGAATTAACAATTTTTAACAATTCATTTTTAAGTAGATAGTGATTATCCGAATTACAGTAGTTATTCAAAGTTACCGTTCTCTTGTTGAACACAAAGTCTCTATCGACCTTAGTTTGGGAGTGCTTTTCGTGATTTAGGATTGGACCAATTTATTGAATAGAAGGAATAATGGATAGGTTCAAGTACGTTGACATTTCATGGTTTCAACAGGATAATGGTCCCAAGTACACCTCCAAAATGACAAAAATCTTTTTTTCGTTTGGAAAAAAATTGTTGTGGAATGGCCGTCGCAATTCCCTGACTAGAATCCTACAGAATATATTTTGAATTAGTTTACGAGACAAATATAAGAAAGAAATACTAATATAAAGATCATCTTTTCCAAAATTTAGAAGAAAAATAGTAAAAAATCGACAGTGGTTATATTAATAGACTTTTAGAGTCTTTGTCAAGAAGATGCCAAGCAATAATAAATAATAATACATATGCTACTAAATATTAATTATTTATTGATGAAAAATAAATTTGCTTTCAGGAATTTAATCTCAACTTTTGTCTATATACTTTTAACCATATACAGGGTGTTATCGAAATGACTGCAAATATTTAAATCAGTAAATCTCGGCAATTTCCTGAGTATACAAACATTTTTAACTCATAAAGATCGCTTTAATAAGGCCATAGCAATTTTGAAAATTGTCTGTAAAATTATGATACATCACTGACCTGAAACCCACTAATCAATATCGATCGTTAAATATTTTTTGAATTTCGTTTTGTTACATCGTTAGATGCAAAAAGTCCTTATCCAAACCCATAGCATAACAAATAGCCGGACCGATGAGTTAATTACAATTTTATTATTTATTATTATTTACCTTATTTGTTGATAAATTATTGTTTATTTACATTTAATTGTAGGGTTATGTCACTTGTCAACACGCAAATATTCTCGAAAAGCTCTGATTAGTACGAAATCCTTTCCCGAAGGTTGACACTCGGCGTTATTTGTTGTTTTGCACTGAAAATAATTAAAATGGCCGGCTTTTCAAACGAGAAGTTAACCGATATTGCGAAGTGTTATGCTTTGGTTCGTGAAAATACTCACCAAAATTGTATCTTTGTTGACGAACGGTTTCAAAATCGCCGTGAACCAACCAAACATACGTTTCCATTTGTTGTGCAACATTTAAGAAATACCGGTAGTTTTCATGGCAAACTTATGACAGACGCCGAACTGTTTGAATGTTGAGAAGAGTTCATATTTGCACTGGAAATAACGGTAGGCATTTTGAACACGTCATAAGACAAATATCGTTTACGTTATGTGATCAAATCTTAGATCATACACTTTGCAAAAAAAGTTAGGGATATTGGAGATATGATGGAAAAAACGAGGGAGAAAATACAAAGTCGATGTTTATAGGTCAGCAGATCAGACTATATGTAAATTTTATTAATTTTTCTGAAGCAATAACAAATAATTTTTATTTAAAGAATTTTTTTCTGAACTGATTTCCTTCAATGTAATATAAAATAACAAATATCCCTAATTTTATTTGCGAAATATATATCGACGACGGAAATGTGGAAACGCGTAACTACGAAAATGAAACTTTACAGGAGAAGCAAAAAACTATTTTTTTCACTACTAAGATTCGCAAGTTTTTGAAATTTAAAATGAAAATGGCATTTGCTATTATTTACTATTTTTATCTTACTATTTTTTTTAGTTTATTTTACGATTCGATTTGTCAGTAGATACGCTTTTATTCTAGGACTTTGATGGAATCGGAAGATACGCGTAAACTCTTTAACATTTTTTACAAAAACAATTAAAGATACGTTTCCATGATTTTCTAGGAATGTAGATGAACCTATTTGCAATCATATAAAGCAAAAATAAACGAACATTTGTAAGTTACGCGTTTCCACATTTCCGTCGTCGATATATTACATGGATACCTCAATGATTGAAATTTTTATTGCTAACATATCAACGGCCTATTTTAATAGTCCGTCTCTTTCTTCAACACGGGATTTACAATAGCGTTATCTTTGTGTCTTGCAGCTAACTGCGGAGTTTTTGATTGGCTTGGTGCTAATTAATTAATTACACACTACACACGTTATAGGCATTCTAGATGTCCTTATTCCGCCAAAGGGATTATCCAAGTCACAAAACTTTAAAAAATAAGTTTCAAACACGAAAAAATAATTTCCTCAAATGGATCAACAAAGTCACAAATTTTAATAACATTAAAAATTTTAAACACGAAAAACACTATAAAGTGGAATAATTTGGAGGAAAAACTCTTGCAAATTGTAAAACGCATAAACGAATTTACAATAATTTGTAAACAAATTAATTAGGTTAACATAAAAATTAAGAAATGTAAAAAGAATTAACTGACATCTTTTCTTCCAAAGTGTGTGCGTAGTGCAATTTTCATAACAACAAAATGTCCTGTAATGCATCTCCTATGACATTGAGGTATCCATGTAATATACAGTAAGTATCGTTTATAACGACGTCGAAGGGACCAAAGAAATTTGATCGGTATAATAGTAGATCGCTATATTCGAATACTATTTTAAAATTTTTAATTGTATTTTTCTTTATTGGGACTTCGAAATTTCATCGCAATAACCGATATGTCGTTATATCCGATGTCGTTATAAACGATACGTACTGTATATGATCTAAGGACCAAATCTATTTGAAATAATTTTGTGGATTCAAATTTAATATTCAATTTGAAAATAGTTGATCGAATATTGAAATCGATTTCCCAAAACACCTGTTTTTGTGCAAATTTTAATGTGCAAATCGGCCTGAATCTTGCATTAAAGTAGTAAATATTTTGGAACATTTTCTTATCATGACAACATTGCATATACTATGTAATATTGTCTAACTACATGATGATACCAACTGGTTCATGAACGCCGAAACAAGGACAAAAAAATGGTTTTTTATTAAAATTATTTTTTCAAATTTCTTTTTGAAAACTTGGGAAAAGCATAATCATATATAGCATTAACATATCATAACTTCCACCTGTTATTCGTAGTTATTTCGATAACATCTTGTATATCTATAACTTCAAAAAAAAATCATTAATGATCCTAAATAACGTAAAAGACGAGAAATATCTTACAATGACTGTTTAATCATTTCTCTACACCTACAAGGTATCTAAACAGAATATATCTCTAAAATAAGAAAATAATTTCCTATAATAATAATAATAATTGAAAAAATTCATACTAAAGTCGTTTCAACAACCTTTCAAAGTAGATGCGTGAGAATTGAATTTTTATTAAATAACTCCTCAATCAATCAATATTAGAAATTGAAATTTTGTAACTTTAGCTTTCTTGTGATGCTGCATAATTTGAATGAAATATGAAAAAAATCATATTTCAGGAACGTGAGAAAAGGGAGCGTTGCTATGTTTAAATACTTGTTTCTTCTTTTTTTCCTGGTNCTCTTTCTACAATAATTTACCTAATTCTATACTACTAATTAATACTAAAATAAATTAATTCTATAGTAAAATACAGATTTTTTTTTGTTAATTAATTCTCTTCATTGCAACTCGAAACAATTTATGTTTCACTGTGGCAGCAATTTTTGGTATATGTACATATTTAATAAGTATTCAATTCGAGTTTGTTGTATATTTTAATGATGTTTAATTCCCGCTAATAGACATATATACATACATACGTATGTATATATATACAAATAATAAACCTGTCTTGAAACCAGGGATTCATATTTCGAAATTACGATTTAGAGGAAATCTAAACATTCGGTCCAAACAAACAATGCAACAACGACCATCACTGTTTCAAATTCCAGTCAAAGTTAATTTATCCTGGCCCGACCCAACTGCCCTTCTGCCAGCTATAAGCGTACATTTTAATACCAGCATTAACATATCAAAAACAAATCTAGGGCGCATTTAACAATTTCTATTTCATTTCATTTTCTGTATATTGAACACAAGTTAATTGCGTATTATAATTATTGTCAGTGCAAGGAAAAAAAAACTAATTAAACTGTACTCTGTACATCTAGGAAGAGGAAGATGTAATTAAAAAGTGAAATAAATGGGTTCTTCCATATTGTTTTTCGACTAGAAAAATGTCATTAATTTAAGGAAAAATTAATTCGCCCGAGTTAGGACCGTAGAATTGGAATCCAGGTCAGCAAACTATAGAACAACCCTGTGTTGTGTAATATCTTTTAATTAACCATACCTGGGCTCACTTGTTGTTCATCGGGCTTGCCCACAGGGGTTTCGGGCTGGTATTTCATTTTTCTTGTCAAAGGAAACCAATAAAAAAATTTAATTCAAGTAAAATGAAAGCGACTATTTCCATGAGAAAATATTTGACAAACATCAAGTTTAAACAATTTCGTATTTGTCTATCAAGGAAAATACATTATTTTTAATATTTTTACATTTCCTTTTATTAGTTTACTCTCGATATTACAGAAAATAATAGTTTATGTTTATAATTGAAAATTAAAAAATAAATAAATAAATATAAAATAATTAAAAACAATTACCTATAAATTATTATTGCAATCGAGTATAGTAACGCCTTGCTATAGGGATGTTTTTATTGTCATTTTCTATTGTCTAAAAGGAAAGAAATAAAAAATAAATATGTAGTATATATAAATACATATCATTAGAGTTTTATAAACAATACTTGATCAGAAATCTATAAGATACATATTCCAGATAAGGTCGGGCTCTTAATATGGCCTTGTATGAATGTTGTTTGTGCTTTTTAGCTATTGATAGATTGAATAGAGTAAAATAATCAGTCCTAAAACAATTTATTTAGTCACTTTTTGATCGAGTCAATTTATACGTGATGAAGTGGAAAATATTTTAAACAGAACTAAGAAAGGTCTTCAAATTTTCAAATTTTTGATATGTGTTTGTAGTAGATGAAAATGGAATTTTTAGTAACAATGTGACATCATTTAAATCAAATGTAATTCTTTTAAACTGATTGGATTACCTTAAAATGCCACTACAGCATAATGCTTTACTCCCAAAGCTTTTGAGTGATTTTTTATAAACATATATACTTTTTTCTCACGCAAAAGTGTGATTGTGTTAATCAAACACGCATAGAACGCTTTTCAAAAATTAGATTAGTTTATGAATGATATTATGATTCATTATTACAAGCCAAATATGTATGACTGTATTATGAACATTGATGAATTTTCCACATATGATAGGACAGGTTCTCTTAGAATTTGCTACGGTTTTTCTTTTTTTTTTTCAATTTGGAAAAAGAAGGAAAACACCTGCTCGATAAATGCAGTAAAATAATTACTTTACTAATCGTTAATGCGCTCAGAACTTTTAAAAGCGTTGAAATAATTGCATTGTCCTTACCATAATCAAGCTTTTATCTGAAAACTCGTACCGCCTAATCCCTCTTTCCGCAACGGTCCCCGTTGATTCAATTTCTAATGTGTGGTCATTTATTTTCCTGACGATGCTCTGAAAAAAATATATACATTTTTTATTTTTAATAAATTTTAATGGCCAAAATATGACAAAATTATTTTTAAAACAATGACTTTTATGTAAATTTTTAATTTTGGTAAAGTTCGTCTTTCTGTTAGTGAAGAGCAGAAAATCATTTAAGATGTATCAAACTTTTAATGAGCTTTAAACGGGTTGCAGTTTGTTTATTTTTTTGCCTGAAGATCAGTTTCTTTTAAGGTTCATTTTAGTCGATTTCGAACTTTTTCAAGTAACACTGTTGTATTTTTAAAACATCAATATTTAAAGATCAAACAGAATCTACAAAGATATAATTAGCCAACTAAGTTTTCTCTTACCCTAATTTGATATTGTATAGCAATAGTTTCTTCTACAAGTTCATCCAATACTAAAACAGATTTATGATGAAATTCTCCACTGTAACTAGTAAATGTTAGATTTTTGCCATCTCTCGTAATTTCCAAAATTGGCTTTAATCTGTCTACTGCTTGAGCACGGTCCCCCGGAATCCCTAATTAGAATAAAATGGAAAAAAATGTCACTTTTTCCAATGTTTTTTTTCGGTCGTAAATTTTTAAAGAACATTTACCTAAAGCGATGAGGTGTTCGTAAAAATTCTCATTTCTCTCTAACATAAATTTTCCCGTTACAGACATTATTAGGATAGGAACAGGAACCGATTTTAACTGATGACTATAAGTACAATAAATAATTTCTGATAAATTTATCTATGTGTGTATGTTTTCTTATCTTAAGTAGGTATGTACATGTAAAACGAATTTCGGATATTCAACCTTTTATCTGTTATTCAGTTTGTTTATACGGTATTATCGACCAAAAGTTTTTTTAATGTTCTACTTTTTCTTTTCGTATAATCATGAAAAATATACAAATGGTGTTGGTGAATGAAAATTTACAAAATGTCTTTTTTTTGTTTCAAATTATTCCAATTTAAATATATAGTGTAGAACAAGGGATAAAAAGAGAAAAGTTTGACAGAATGGAGAGATGACATCCAGCGATATGGCGGAAAAACTAAATTCAGACAATCCAGCAAAGATATGGTATTTATGGAAATCTCTGAAAAGGCCTAGGTTTAGAAGTAAACTTTTAACAATTTAGAAAAAAAATGGAATGCATACGATGCAGGTTTGTGAAAAAATTTATGCAGTTTGTGACGGTCATTCTATCAAAAACAACAGCCAGCCGGCAACTTTGCTTGTTTTTTCGTTCGTTTGATTTCGTTTTGGAAATTTTGTCAAAAATACAACTTATTTTGGTCGTCTAATTACAGAAAACAATAACGAAATCAAGAAAAAAATCAACAAAATCGAGTTATAAACCACCATAACACTAGCATAAAATAAAAGACATATAAAACTCAGTTTTAAACTATTTGTAACGAGTTGGATACCAAAAGAAACTCGATATTTAGTTACCACATGTATCGATGACAAGAAACCTAATGAAACTACAAATCTTTATTGAAAGGCAACGAAATTAAGCCATTTTGAGAAATGGATCACGAGGAACAATATTATGCGAAATAGATCGTGGTCAAAGCATTAAGTTACGATTGACGACGAGGAAGATGATGCTGTGTGATTGGTGGAATTGAAAGGGTATTATGAACTGTTCTAGCCTGCCTACACGTTTGATTTCAATATGTATTGTTATCAATTAATGCGATTGAAGCAGACCTGAATTCAATAAATCCAGAAATGGTGTATTCTAGTATGACAACGCCAGATCACACACACATTGGTTGAACTGGAAAAAGTTAAGATAAATTGTCTAGAAAGTTTTCATATATCTAACTTATAATTCTGACCTTGTTCTATTAGACTACCGCATTTGTTTCAATCGCTGGAAAACTCTCTTGTTGGTGTAAAGTTCGCTATAAGGTAAGAAAACCACCTGGTTCAGTCTTGTAAATTATACACTCCCTAATTAAAAATTGCTATTTTAATTTTATAAAATAGAGAACAGCATAAAGTATTCTCTACAGTGTACGGGTCATCCACCATGTAAAAAGCATTTCTGTGTTAATATTTGTCTTCTGAAGAAAATATTAATATAACAGTTATTGATTTTTATTAGAAATAATTAGAAAGGACGGGAGCAGAGAATTCAGCCATGAAATATTGCCGACGAATCATAATAATAACTCGAGTATAAATCACATACCTTACTCAGGTAAAAACGATCAGAAACCCAGCCTGATTCGTTCTCCTCGTCTCTATAACGTTCAAAATAAAGATGTCGCATATCGAAGCGTCGCGACGCTCTCACAGCATCCCTGTGCGCGATATCTCGCGCCAGTCCTAAGTGGGCACCTGAATAGAGCGGTTTTGCGTTATCGACAGTCCCAAAAACCTTCTCCCTTTCTCCGTAAAGTCCATTTACCTTGAAAGTAAACGCGTACAACCCTCATATATAGAAAAATTTAGGCTTCACAGTCCAAAATTTGACGAACGGTACCCAAAAAAAAAGAATTAATATTAAAGAAAACGGTCCTCGAAAGGCTGACACGAGTCGCGAAAGAAGTTTTCGAAACAGTTTTGCTCGCTTTTAGAAAGTTTATTTTGGTCGACGCGAATCATTCTGCGACAAAGTTTCTCCTACGGTCGGTAAGTAGACAGTTTATTTTTTTGATTTTTTTTTTTTTTGATTTTTTATACTAGTGACTCAGTTTTAATGAGGTACTTCAATGGCAGAATGACAATAAAATTAAGTAAGATATGTTTATTTATAAACTTGACTTATTTATATTCGTGTTGTTCTTTAATTAACTTTTTAAATGTTAATTATTTCGGTAATGTGCATGTCAACACAACTGATTTATCCTGTGAAAGGAACTAGGGAAATTACAAATTAATATCTCATTCCAGAATATTATCTAACTATAAAATAAGCAATTTTTTTGAAGATTTATTATGTCAAGACTTTTTAATTTATTATTCATTTCGTTCACCTTCCTTTTTTATTATCTTTTTTATTGTCCAAAGGTGAAATTCAGAAGGCATTAAATATGATGTTTCTGGAACATTTTTCATTTGTAAAGGTTAAAAGATAATAATTAGGAGATTAAGCTAAAGCAGACAGAAATTCGATATGGCTGTGTTCGTGATAAAAAAAAATTGCAAGAAATGAGGTTGCAAGGAAACCATTGCTTTTAAAATAATTAAAAAAAAGAGATGAAAAGCTGAAAATATATTTTTACCGTTACATTTTTATTTTCTATTAATAAAACACGAAAATTGATTTCAAAATCCATTAGATTCAAATTGTGCAACATGTCATTTGAAAAATGAACGTTTCATTTCATTAATTAACACTTTATCGTACAAATAATCGGAATTGAGTCAATAATTTTTGCATTTATCAGATAAAATGTCCAAATTTTATTTTTTTAAACTAATATCTTCATATACATATTTTCATCCAGTAACATAATATGGTAATAAAGTATTCAAATATAATGCTAAGCAGTTGGTTACGTACATATTTATAATTTGTTATATATTTGTTTATAATCTGTATTAAAACTTATAAGTTGTGTTACTGAAACACATATTCTTCTTGCACTTCTACTAGCAGAGCTGGCGTTGTTGTTTTGCCGCCTCGGATGAAAGAGTAAATCGCCGCCCCGATACATATGTAACCACATGTATCCTAAACGAAATCGCATCGGTTGTAAAACCTAAAAAAAGGCCCTGGATTTATTTCAGATTGGTTCGGCCCTGCTACGAGGAGGTATTAATACACTGCGTCTCTAATCTTGCACAAATTCGATTAAAAATCAAGGGAGTGTTTGTTGGAAAAATGCTCACACGCATTACACACACAGATAAAAAACGCATTTTCTGGCATATCCTTGATGTATAATATATAGGGCAGTTCAAAAATAAGTTATGACTTCACGGTCTTTCTTGTATTTTTATTGTATTTTACTTAAAATGTTAACTGGTTTTTATTTAATAAATCTTATACCAATTTTCAACGTCTTTGGAAAAAATGACGAGTGAATTTAATTAATCTGCAAGCCTACGTCTTAATAAGGAATTTTTTAAAGTAAGCTTGAAAAGCCTTCTATTAAGCATTTACTTTTTGTGAGTTCCATGAAGATGAGCGCAAAATATAAAACGTCATTAAAAAAAATTGAAACTTAAAACTTATGAAGATGATGTAGAAAATTTTTTCCTCAAAATACTTGAATGAAAAATATATAGAGTCATAAGTACAATAGAATAATAATGTGAAAAAGGAGGTTTAAATTAAAAAAAATTAACCTTGGGATCACGACTTTTTTGGGCTGCCCCTTACAACGAGAGTATGTCAAAAAATGCCCTTTTTATCTGTGTGTTTGATATCTGTATGTATATGAGCATTTTTCCAACAAACATTTCCCTGATTTTTAATCGAATTTGTGCAAGTTTAGGGATGCAATGTATGTTCTTAGTCTATATCAGAAAAACGAAACTTTCTACGTTTTTTTACATATTCTCCCCTTCATACGGCGAGTCTGCAATATCTTTAAACCTGCCAAATAGAATTTCCCTGTTGATCTCTAAACATCCTTTTTTACAGAAAAGAAACAAAATAAAAACGAAGAAAAAAAACGGAAACTTGTCTTTAGTTCAGGAACGAGATAATACATATCCGAAGAATCTAAATCATCATGAATAAAGTGGTAGTTCAACCTATACGTTTTAGCCCAATTCGACAGGCTGATAGTATCAAATCATGGATTGAATCGATATTTTCTGGAGTTGACTCGTCATCTTGAATGAAAAATTGCCTCTTTTAAAGAAAGCAATCCAATTTTTGACAATAGGACATGAAGGACAGTCCTTAGCATATTTTTGAAAATTTCTTTACTTTGTAGCCCTTTCAAAGACGGGCTCGATATTTCATTTTATCGATTTTATCACTTACGACTGATATGTTTTCGTTTTGCAAAATGCTTTTTTGAAGGTATTTCATTTTTTTCACGTAAATCTTTCATAATTAATATTTTATGAATGCTTTAGATGGACTTGATATGCTATTCTTTCTCTGTTCATTCACTATCTATGCATTATTATCTGCATGGCGGTTTACGTAAAGTTGCCAAACCGCTACTGTCTCTTAATTATTGGGATTGGTTTGTGAATGTGTTAGATGCCAAAGCATTGTCATTTTGTGTTTTCCATTTGAATGGTTTGGGCTTTGATCGTGTTTTTAAATTTTTGGGAGTTTTCACGAATACCTGAAATGATTGTGTTTAAGTTCCATTGTAATTCGTGCAAATGGCTTTCGTTGACTTGTTTTTTTCAAATTCATGAGCGAAGTGTTTCTCTACGAATTTCAGGCATTTTGGTTGGGCTTTGCAGTTTGATTGTGTATTTTCATAGAGTTGACATTTATGGCATCATGCTCCTTTTGAGTTTGGTCATTGTTCATTTACAAAATTTAATTTCCAATTTTTAGCAGGTGGATTAAGATAAGTCGTATCTATGTTTTGGTTTTTCTTTTCCATCTGCATGGAATTGCATAGAATCCTAATTTATTCTGTTCTGGGGTGATTTTGTTGGTGTCCCATGTTATGTCATCTTGCAAATCTTTAGCGTTTCCATAATTTATCATCTTTCCTTTGAGCTGTTCGGTTATTTGGTCGAATCGTTCTTTGTTCCTTAGAACTTTCAGTGGAATCTTTTGTGGCCTCGTTGATAGTTTTTGTTGTTGTTTGTCTTCCTGTTTTGAGGGTTGGATTTCTTGGTCCGGTTCCGTTGTTATTTTCTTTATTGAGTTTTTCATTTTTTTCTTTTTTCAAGAACTGTTGCGAAGATAGAGTTGAAACTGTCGGCTTCTCATGCCGTTTCTTCCGAATTAAAGAATATAAATAAATAGATTTTTTTAACTGCATAGTAAAAGAACATTTTGTAAAACTGATAACACAATGCATTAGGGATTGCAGCGGCTTCACTTCATCAATGCTGATGTTGTGCATTCATAACACTATAGTAAACGGGAAAAGGGCTAAATTAAAAAAAATACAAGTTAGACACTTTATAGCCATATACTATAAAATTTTTGCTATATATTCCGTTAAACTTTCCAATTAACGTGCAACTTTAATTTTAAACTTCCTCTCGAACTGGTAAGCCGCTTTGCGTATATTTTGTTATTCTAACTATGTTAATATCCGCGGATTTACCGTAATTAGATTATACTAAGTAAGTAGGTAACTTTCTGTTGTGGCCGTAAACTACTCAAATTATTTTAAACTTACAACAAGGGTGAGGATTTTAAAATCATTATCTCGAAAGTGGAACTTTACAATTTACGTGGTGATGCGTGTTAGAAGAGACAGAGATTGCAAAGGATTCTGAAACTAAATAAGAGTCTTATAGTTACAGGTCAACAACATTAATTACAAGATAATTCCAGTAATTTCTAAATACAATGGTACAAATAAAGCTAATTGTTTTGCGGCAGATTTTTAAAACCACTATGCATTTCTTGAAACTATGGTGATTCTTTTAATGTAGGCAATTCACGATCATGGAATTTTCCATTCCAGTTTCCAAAAAAAAAAAAGAAAAACAAGTAATTGCATAGAGCTCAGTCGAGATTAATTTAAGTGTCTCACTAATCTGCTTTTATACCTCTGGAAGAAATCACGAATTCATTTAGACTAGCAGGCGGCAATCGGTTTGTGGAAGGGTGCCACTTTTTGAACAAAACCCAGTTGAGGGTCAATAGTTTGTCGCACAGACTTTGAATTGAAGTTTCTTCTCTCACATGCAATAGTTTACAAAGCACAGGCTTTAGCTATGTTTAATTTATCAATCGAAAATGTTGAAACAAGATCGACTTTAATGTTCTATCAGCAACTGTTTCACGTTCTACTCCTTCTAGATCTTTCGAATTGATAAAAAATTATAATTCACGATTTGTTTCCATTTCGAATATCGCAATTCTCTCTTATTTAAGAGAAGTCTCTCATGTTACAAATGGTATACGACCTCCATGTAATTACAACCAGAAGCTTTTGTATTTTCAGAGAAACCCTTGTTGGAATTACTTTACCTGAAGAAAATCAATGTGGTAAAATTTAATGGAGTTTTGTTTGCTTAAGTTATCTATAATGACAAAATCCAAATCTAATTCACATTTAACTTGTTTCAAACTTCAGTTTTCTGTGAGAAAATTAAGCTAAAAGCTGCAACTCTCGAAATGACATGACAAAAACTCATGCAAAAAAATTATAATTGTGTTTTACATGAAAATCGTGTATTTATGACTCTCACCTAAATAGGTAGCCGGGGCTTATTACACCATTATAAATTAAAACAGCGGCACTTTGCGATTATTTTGGCTTCGAATCCAGACACTTTTATTGCATTCGATTATTTATATCGTTACGCCGTTTGGGTCACTATCAATTAAATCTATTTGTTGTTTGTAACATCGAACCGACTTCTACGATTATCTTTGGAAAAAGTTGGCACCGAACGTTAATTAAATTAAGCGAAACACTTTTTGGATCTTAACTTTTTATCGGGCAATACGCATTTTTTTTCTAATAGAAGCTTCGAATACACGTTCGTCTCTTTATATGTGAAATTTTTTCTTTTAGTCACAGGAAATTCAATTTTTCTTCAGCTTTTATGTAGCAGGATTTTAAAAATTTTCTTTCGAAACTTTCTCAAAGCCAAACCTTAATTTGGAAGTTATTAAATTTTATTTTCAGTTACAACATTAGCCTAAAGCCAAATAGGCAAATAAAGTAGTTCATTATCGTGAATCGAAAACTTTACAGCAATCTTTCCAGATGAAGATCTTATGTTTATTGGTAAAATATCATTCTAGATGCATTTATTGAAGATTATGGAGGATAAGGAGGAACATTCTAGTCAAATAACACTTTGTTCCTGACGGTTAAAGACATACGAGATCTGATGTTATCCTCCTGGGAAACTACTCCTCGTTTATTCGTTAATTCTGGCCGTTTTGTGGTGATTATTTCCTTCAATTTGTCTAATCTTTGGAGCTGTATTGAATTGATTGCTTCAGCTTATGGAAGCAGCATTTGTAAAATTAGGTTGCATGTTCCTACATATAAACATTGCCAGGTAGAACATCGGCGTACAGATAGTGATTGTGCCCCTTTCGACTTTAAACTTTCCTCGAAGATAGTAGCTCTCCATATTTACTGTTCTGAATACGAATAGGCATTCATAGAATTAGTAGTTGCAAACTAACCTAACGAAGTATAATTTCAATGCAAATCCGCTTAAACTATTTTTAATTTTATGTGGCACCGAAATCGATCGAACCGTTTTTGAATGATTTATTTAATCCAGTTTTCCGGAAAGTGTCGCCTATGAAAACCACATAAAGATGAAAGCTTTTTTTGGGGAATTTATAATGCGAGATTCAGGGTTTACAAATTTATTTCACAAACATAAAATGCAAAATAATATAATTTTTTCTCGTTTAATTTTCTTGTTGGAACGTCTGAAAACTGGCTATTCAGTTTCCATCAGGAAAATCGTAAACCGTCAGTTATGGCTTTTTAAAGAGCCGCAATGAATACCGCAAAAAATGAAAACGCCATTAACTCTCTCCCTCGTTATAATATAACTTCCCCCCATGCGTAATAACTGGATACGAGAACGGAGAAACCTGGAAAACATTCTCCTCTCATTTTTTTTTAACTTCATTTCATTTAAAAACTAACTTTGCTCCATCTACCAGGACTAAAACATTTATTACGATTACCAAGCGCTCTTCCTAATAATGAGGGCCGATAGTCTTGAACCTTTATTTATATTAATGGCTGATGGGATTTTTAAGAGGTTTTTCCAAGTTTTTCACTAGAATAAATCAGTCATATACTATAATATAGTATATTATCCAGAAAACTAACAATCTGTAAATTTTATACAAAAGAATAAGAATAATATTCGTTTTTAAAAATAGTTTTAAACATACTCCGCAATACTGAACATATATAGGCTTCTTCGAATCGGTTCAGTGAAGTAATCGCTACGTTAGGACAGGCATTATCCTCTTTCTTTTTTCCTTCATTTAACTTTCCGGGATATCAAGAGTTTCTTTTCCGATCAATTTACCTACATGTTTACGACATAATAAGAAAGCAAAAAAATGCTCAACAATTCAAACATAAATTTGGAATACACACTCGTGAATGCATTTTCTTCAGTTTCCGACATTTCGGTCAAGTTTATTTTAAGGTATCGCTTCATCGTATACGAAGTTTGTACCGAGAATTCTCTCTCCACTTCAACAACAGCTCGGATCTTACCTGAATGTAACTTTTACGTCACGTTTGTTGAGTTGCATAATTAGTTTTCCTTTGAAATACTTTTCTTTCGTTTCAGTCAAACTGAAGTATTATTACTCTCCTTCTAGTTAGAAAAAAAAATGAAATGAACACGGAAAATCTCAATGCCCGCCGGCAGCGTCTCAAATCATTTAAAGTTTCCATTGCTTGCGGGGTTGCAGGCTGCATTTGAAAAATCCGGAACGTCTTTTGGAAATCCACAATTAAACATTTCCTCTGAAAATCGGCATAACTGGAAGACTTTCTCATTTCGTTGCATGCGTTCGATAAACAAAAGAATCATGTCATCTATATACAGTGTGTTTGTTATACAAAAGCAAAATGGGTCAACATTATTTTAAAACACATCTGGAGATGCAATACTCCATATGTCACTAAGACTATTGCTGATTTTGTATTGTATGTGCAGTAACTTGTACAGTTGCAATATTCAGTGTTATTTAAAGTTGAAACCAATTTAAAAAAAGTTTTATATTCGTAATACTATATGTTCGTTGTCAAAGTTGTGTTCCATATTTTCCTAACGATCGGGAACTTTCCAGATGGTGTCGAAATATTTTTATAGCTACCTGTATTAAACGGGAATGCAGCTTATTCTGAAAGCATAAATCTATGAAAAATGATCCTTTACTCTCGTATATGTATGCAGGAGGCTCAATCTAAATAACGTGCTACAACACTTGTTCAGATTTAAAGGTACAAAAGCTGTACGCTTTATTTGTACATACACACGATAATAGTCCATGGCTGAAATGATGTTCCTTTCCATAAAAATTCCTAACAAAAGCTCTTTGGAAAGATAGTGTAAACAGTAAAGGGCTGGACTGGCACGACGAACTTTTTTATCTTTGAATTTCAGAAAACGTATTTGAAATTCTTTTAAAAGTAATTTCTTAATCGGATTAAACAGGATTACTTACGAACATCAACTTTGAAGAAAATTAAGCTCTTGCAAGTAAACAAATAGAGAAGCAACAGTGAAGAACTAAAACCAGCCCGAACGTGTTACCATTAAAATGTCACGAACCATAGAAGTGCAATTCTTCTTCATGTTATTGCTCATCTTCATTTCGTTCAACTGGCAAACCGTCTTGACCAAACTGTATTAATTCTCTTAATGTCTTCATTAGTCTGAATTTATTCCAATGATTAATACTTGTTAGAATTACTGAAAGAAGCTATGGGAAGCATCAGATTAGTGAATAGTGATGCTACAGAAAGTTGTGGGCAAAACTTGTTCTATGAACAGCTTCTACAAAGATGGTAGCAAAGTTTAGAGATGCAATAAGACTTTAGAGTCAAAAATTATAAGTAAATTCGCATTTAAATTTTGCATTTGAATCTTACAATTTTCGACATTTCAATCTGAGTGATTTTCAATCATGTTAAAATGGTAAAAGCTCAATTATTCATGTTTGATGTATCGTCCATCTAGAACTATCAAAAGCACAATTTCCTAGAAAGTAACATAGTAAAAGGCAAGTGCAGTTCTGTAATCAAAGTAATTGAATTTCGAAGAGTTGAACGCAAACTATTTAGTACAACTAAGTATCCAATTTAATTAAGAATTGTTCGGGTGCTACACACACAAACACACTTCCTCTCATATTAGTTCATTAATAATTTCCAAACGAAGTTTCCTTTTCTCTGGCAAAATGCCGAATTTGACATATGAGGGTCCATTAATTGCGTCATAAAATCATAACTGGAATAATCTGTAACATCCAGACGTTTGGCGCATATCCTGTCATTGCGATATTTGCATTCGCGACAGCTGGAAAATGTGCTTTTCTCATTCGTCGACGAATATTTATGACTTTCAACGCTTTACCCTCCTATTAGGGTGTCAACTTTGTTTAAAAAAATTAGTTTCAATAAGAATTTCCTTTTTCGATATGTTTATACAACTCAGGGGGCGTATGAAATAGAGCAGTTTAGTGTTAAACATTTGTAAAACGTCTTTTAAGATAGATATAATGTTTACATATCTTCTTTCATTGATTCTATTTTACAGGATTAGTCATAAATTAGACTGAGTTTTACTGCTAAGGATAGTGTTAGTTTTCCACTTCTGTTACAGTGCACAAATGCTTGTTTTTCACTGCGCTAAAATTAACATAATTATCCTGCTGCTGAAAATTTAAATGCAGTTAAGTTACTGAGATGACCTCCAACAAATCCTGAAATGAATCTGCCAGATTCCTTTTTTTCAATTGTTTTCTTTTTTTATTTGGAAACATATTCAACATGTGTGTATGACTGATTAATGCGATGGTGCTTTAAATTTTCTAGTTTTGAATTTACAAAAAAGCAATTTTAACCTAAAGAGTTTTATGCAATTTAACCCGAATACAATTAGTCTACAAGCGAGTTCTTCAGAATGAAATTAACTCATTGTCAGTTTAACGCACATTACTAAATCAAATGGATTTGAGTTTGTGATCATTCAGAGAATTTGAAAGTAAAGGTCTATTGACCTAGTTTACTGGGATTAGATCAGACAACTTTAAACTGATACTATTAGTTTAACTCGCTTATAGATTTTCAAATAGAGATAGGTCGATTAATAGTTACACAGGATGTATGTTTGAAAATTGAACAGACAATTGTTCAAGCTTACAAAGCTGGATGGAGCGACGAAGCGATTCATGAGTAATTTAGATTTTTAACATAAAGACATTTAAAGAGAAAAAATGGCTAAATTAGG
Source organism: Hypothenemus hampei (assembly GCA_013372445.1). Lineage (NCBI taxonomy): Eukaryota > Metazoa > Arthropoda > Insecta > Coleoptera > Curculionidae > Hypothenemus > Hypothenemus hampei. Next base: position 201,965 of record JABRWK010000083.1, on the reverse strand, counting down.
TCAATCTATGCTGAGAAAGAGTAAATGTATTATATATTTTTCTTTTGCTGCAATATTTCAGGAATGAAGATTTTTTTGACCCGAATGGTGACGAGAAAGGAGTTGTGTACTTAAAAATTTCGAGCATCGCAGATGCTAAGAAAAGTAAATTCCAGTATTCTAGCTTAAAGTAAATATTCATTTACATAAGAAGTTGCATAAAAAAGATCTATTGCGAGCAGCTTGAGTTTGCGCATTTTTGCTAAAACAAGATTGATTGCTAAACAGCAGAAGCCTCAGATCGTTTGGATTTCTGCACTTATTACGATCTCCTAATAATAAATTTTGCGCACCCGTAACACAAAATGGAAACTTGGATAACGAGGTCGCATTCTTCTGCTGCTAGTACTATCCAAACAGCATCGATTTGTTTAATGTTCGTGCCGTGTAATTCTGACACACCCTGTTTGCCAAGAAAACAATTTTGAATCCGTTAGCACACATAGTATATATGTATTGTCTGTTCCTCTTGCAAAATGAATTTGAATTCATAAAGAGATATATTATTTCCGCGAGTTTCCAAAAAGCAAAATAAAATGTCGTTTGGTAATTGAAAGGCGCGCTTTTACGTGTAATAAAAATTCTAAAAATTTAATATCACCAGAATACGGAATATTTAAAAATGTACATACATAGGTTGGATGGAAAAATTGTTTAAGACAAAATCGGATCGAATATCAGATAAACCCAGTTATCAAGTGGTATAATGTGCTAAGCCCTTAACTCAATTTTCAATGTCCTTCCCGACGGGGGATTTCGAGATCTAAAGGATCTCCAGCCAATAATTCCGAATGAAAATTGGCACGTTCCCGTTCATCATCTTTTAAAAGCAGATAAGGCAGGTTCGTCTCGGCAAAAATATTAGTTTTAGAGAAATGGATATCTAATCGCTTTTCCTCGAGTTTGTTCGCGCGGAAATGATTACTTTGCTGGGTGGGGGCGACGGGTGGACATTTTCAAAATCCTAATGAAATTTATTCATTAATGATCGATTGAAGAGGAATGGAGGTTATGCGGGAATACCGCTAACACATTGACGTTTTATTATTTAATTTAACCAGCGTTCAGGACCGACACTGTTAGCACAAGCCTATTCAGTCCCGGTGAAGTACAAAGAGCCATTATGTCTCATTTTATTGAAATCCGTTCGTCGACGACTTATCAGCTCACTCTCCCGGTCATCCCGTCAGCGACACATCAGAGAAACAATAGCACCCAGGTCTCATTCATTTAACTCTATAGCGATTTCAGTGTAATAAAAATTTCGAAATCGCAAAACTTTGAACCTCTTGATTCGATAAATCAAATAGTTTCCAAAGTATTAAACTGGCTGGGTGTAATGTTAAGCTAACATTGACAATGCAGACATAAACACTGTGTTTACTACTACTATACATCCCAACCTTTGCAAGAGATATTCCCATCAGCGATGAAGACAATACGCGACATTCATTTAGCTCAGCTATTTAAACCGTCCCACACCATCCATCCATTCTTCCATTGATATGTTACGTGAACGAGTCGAGTGACAGTGTTAGAGTTCGTAGCTGTTGTGTGTCGATAACATGCATTACTAATGCTATTAGCTATTAAGTTGTTTAAAATTTAATAGTTAATCACGTATAATGTAATATTACTCTTAATTATACATGAATTTTGTATAAACAACACGAATATCACATAGACTTAATCAATAATTAGGTATATGCTGTTAATAGAAAGTTGCCATAATAATAAAGATGTCAAGTAAACGTTTGTACATTTTTACAACGTTCTGCACTGTGTAGATTAATAAATGTTAATGAAATTCTAAAAAGTTCATTATGATCCAGGAGAATATTTCTAGTAAGTGTTCTTAATGAATTTTAAATAAAAAACGGTGGTAAACAAAAATTTTAAATTATGAATAGACGATTGGAGGCTAATAGTCTGTCTGGCTATTACGTTCACAAGATTTTGGATTTGAAACAGCACGTTTGCAGCATCGAATGACAACCAAATAGCATTTACTAAACAAAATAGAGGAAGCTATACACGAATAGGTAAAGACAATCCCAGAAATGATTGGCTAATTTCACACCTGGCAACACGAATCTCTAGCGTAACAAAAATTTCGACCAATGGATTTCGACGATAATAAACTTTTGGCAGTTGCAAAATCTGGTCTAAAGCTTAACAACCCAAAATGATGGACGAGACTGGAACGATTGGTCCTAACTTAAAATTGGCTAGATGGATGGTCCAATCGGGTTTAGTTAATAATTTTAGAAATATAATTTTGCTAAAAATATATATCTGGGTCTATTTTATAGATTTAAATATGGCAATTTCCGATATTTGTTGTAACCTTGTTTTTTTTTCACTTTGAAAACTTGCATATTTGACGTCGGACCTCCATATTATTTCAATTTAAAATATTATTTTCCAATAACGATTTTAGCTTTAACGCAGTTCACAAACTTTTATAGACATTAGAAACATTCATTGTATAATTTTTAAATAAAGGAAATGTGAAATTTATTTCTGTGTGATGTTGCTGAAGCTGAAATGTCAGAGCAAGTCTGTCTAATGACAGAGTGAAAAAATGTTTAATGATTGAATGGATCCCTACGGTCTCAGTTTTTGCAAATCCTGACCTTACTTTACCTTAGCTTTCAGCAGATGATTGAATGGAAGTAGAATAATAAGAAACTGATTTTCAGGGCCCGTTTTTTTACCAATCCAACCGTTACCTGACCTTGTCTTTTATCAAATGTAAAAGGAAACGGGTCATCAGGACCTGTCTTTTCGCTAATCTAGCACTTAACTTTTATAAGACGATGAATGAAGATGTAAGACAATGAAAAACAAAATTCAAAATAAAAAAAAATTATGAGTTTTTTTTTTCACTCTATTTCATTAAACCTACTCTAACATTTCAGCTTTAATAACATCACATGAAAATGTATTTTACAGGTCCTATTTTTAAAATATTTAAAAAATTTCGTCCTTTTAAATCTTTTTTTTTTTTTTTAAATTATTATTAAAAATTTTAAAATGACTGTTTCTAAAGTCTATAAAAGTTTTTGGAGAGCATTAAAACTGAAAATGGTTATTTGAAAATGGAATTTTAAACCGAAATAATATTGGAATACGACGCCAATCATCGAGCTTTCAAAACGAAAAAAAAAAACAAAATTACAAAAAAATATCGGAAATTGTCGGGTCTAAATTGAAAAAATAGACCCCCAGGTATATATTTTTTAGTAAAAGTATTTATTTAATAAAAGCCGACATGAAGTCCATAAACATTTTCTAGAATCATTTTTCTTCAAATAAAGCGTCTCTTAAAAAGTCAGAAGGAAGAAGAACTATGTATCACTGATAATAAAAGGAAAAGTATTTCAAAAGATATTCAATGCAATATACTGTTTGATCGAACGAGAACAACAGGTTGGTAACATATTGCGGAATGAAACCTATCTAGTGGCTTAAGATACATTCACTCCTAATCAATGGCATATAGAAATTACAAGGACTGAATGATGTTCGAATTATTTTACGCGCTTAGACGTAAAAATGATAATTCATTCGATTATGTTGGTTCGTTAGGTGTGGCGCATCTTTAGACGTTCGTTCAATAGACGCTAAAATGAATGGTGAACGTTCTTGTTCTTGTTTAACAAAGGACAAATTAAAAACGATAAATTTTACGAGAATTGAAGAGAAAGATCGAAAAGTTTTCGAGAAAGTCGAATGTAAGGATAAGGAAGAGGATTCCTTTGAGGAATCTTGTCGAACTTGGTGAAACAGGTCTTCAATAATTACACAATTGTTTAATATAAATAATATAACACATCCATCCATTGATAATTGCTTTGTCATAACATTTTGTCAGTCCTATTATTCTTCGACTATGATGAGGTCACAACAAATAACAAAGAAGATATTTGGAAATGACAACAAATTTTTCTTTCTAAACCTATAGTTTATTCGGAAATAGTACCAAGCTTGAATTAATATTTATTTGAGATGTTTTAGTTGGTTTTTATGTTGAACTTTTGGTCCCTTTGTAACAACCACGTTTTATTACTGATCAAATATTAAACGAAAAAAAAACAGATACACACATTGAGAAAGAAAATAAATAAAACTTCTATGGTAAAAAATGTATAAAATGTATCAGCCGGAGTTGTTGTTTGAAATAAATAACGACCCTAAAAAAAAAAAGAGGGATCTGAACGTTTATCGTTCAAAATTTATTATTAACACACACCGACTTTGGTAATAAAAGCCCTTCTAATTCCCAGTATAAAAATAAACATACTATAAATGTTTATTATCTTTAAAAATTTCACTTTATTTACATTTATAACTCAGCGAGGCTAAATAAAGCTGAAAATTGTTGATGCAAATTTCATCCACGAAATGTCTTTTATAGTTTTCCTCCTATCATAGCAAAAAAAAAACACCAACGAAGCCTGAAAAGTTCAGCACTTAAAGATAAACTTTCTCAATTTGAATGAAGCCCGTTAACCAAGACTAACCTCGGCTTTAAAGTGTTCGCGAAATTAATTGAATAAACGTTAACTGCTAATTAAACACAATCAAATAAATTTCTTCACAATTTTCTTGGTTTAGTCTTAAGACGACGTTCATGAGAAAAATCTGTAATAATAATTGTATCTAATTATAGAAGATAGATCATCGGTGTTTAATTAATTCTAAATTCTAGCAATTAGCGCTTTCAATCCGGACTCAGCTAATGAGCTGCTTTCGGGGATGTTATCGCGGTACAGAATCCACTCTCGTTGGGAATTTCTGACTTGCCGGATTAAATTCAGATTTACCCTCTTCAACAGTCGATTCTGACGACTCCTCGTTTATCATACTAATTAAAACGGGCATGTCCAACGGAATTTGTCCCATTTAAATGTTCACTTATTTTGACAGATGTCTAACAATGGTTCCTGACCATAATAGGTCTCAGACAACAGTTGGAGAAATCTCAATGTTTCTTGTAAAATACAACATTCCTGCTTGAAAAATGAATCTAAAGATATACTCAATGACATAAAAACTCCGATATTCACGAAATATTGGAAGTTTATTTGATCCCATGTCTTAGAATATTCCAAGAGTCAACTTCGCAGCAGGATAACGAGTGGCCACATGTAACAATCTCAAATTAATCTACTGCCATAATCTCAGGTTTCTCCAATTGAACACGTGTAGGACATTACAGGGGGGAGATTCCAAAGTTTACCGTCCCCTCCTCAAGGTCTGGATGGACGACAACCCCAGGCAATGATGCCGTGGAATGTGAATTGATCACATTATTGGAAGCATACATTTAGATACAGAGGGTCTTTATTTCGATACACACAAACCTAATATTTGCAGAAATCATAAAAGTGCGTCTCAAGCTTTATGGAAATTAAATTTTATATTTTTAAAATCACGACAATCAAAAGGGCCACGAATTTTCCTAAAATTGAAAAAAAACAATATCTTGAATGAACTATGTGAGTATATTTTCATTCGATGCTATGTTGATGTAATGAAATGAAAATTCACTTTTATTAAATATTATTTCAGAAAAATTGTACAAAAAATTTCTACATTTAATCGAAATTGCTGACAACCAAAGTCCAAAATTTGTGAGTCATAAGGGGGATTATGGTAATTTTTGTAAACAGCTTTTCAGTTTCTAGGTTAATAAGATTCGAGCGTATATAAGGCTATAAAGAGGATGCAATTATTATTAAGAAAACCGTTATACGTCTTACGAAAAAAACCTATTCAAAACGAAAATGTTCAGGAACGATCAAATTCTTAATTGTCGTTGTTTCATTTTGATCCAGCCAAAATAGACTGGAACATTGTTCGGATAGCGACTTCTAGAAATAACTCGAAAAGGGACCTTTAGACGTTCCTTTAACTGATTTAAAGACCAAAAACTTATTTAGTGACAGTTTAAATAGTTTAGTGAATTGTTTTATTTCGAAGAGATCGGTTGCATTGTTAAATAAGTTGTTGCAACTTAATAAACTTAAAATTAATTTTTCATTTAAACTGAGAATAAAAAGGAATTCTGTGTTGGAAATTCATCCCAATATGAAATTGTCTTGATGAAATTCACTCTATATTTCCGGTGCAAGTAATACGATATGTGTATAGAAAAATAATAAGGCCTCTTCTTTCCTTAACGAACACCGAGAAGTTTGCATATTTTAATGGCGAATATATTGAATTACGAAAAATTACAGTTTCCCATCGAGAAATCCTATCATTATTTTTGCTGAAGGACCTCCAGAAAAGGAATTTTCTATGCTAACAATATTCTACTACAATATTTTACCGCAACCAATCTATCTCGAATAATAACGAGGTGAAATTTCAAATAGGTGTACAGTAGAGATATGAATGTAAAATCAGTCATTGTTGCTGCTCCTGATAATTTGACATGAATTGAATATTTTCCTATTGAAAATGCAATAGGTATATTTTTTCATGTTTTTACTTAAGTCAGGATTGATTGATGATTCAAATTTTGCTTAGATTCATATAGATTGCTTCGGGTAAAAATTGGAAGAAAACTATGAGAGTTCTTGTATTACTTCTACAAGGATTCTCTTAGTCAGTCATTCAGTTGCATTGAAAATGATTGTGGTTTCTTTGGGAAGAAGAGATGACTTATCAATGCGACGATGTGTAAGGAATGGTACAATGTTACAAAATGATAGTTTTTCTTCAATTGTCATTTTTTGTCAATCGTGAAACATAGTCAAACAGCTACAGGAACTAAGATCGAATTCGTGATTGAACACTTGATACTGCATCGTAATATGAAACCGGTTATCTGTTTTCGAACATCTAACAAACAGTTCGGATTTAACTACCCGTGATTTTGCTCTATTTCCTAGAATCAAGAAAAAAGAGAAAGGGTTAGTTTGTTGAAGGCTACACTTCTAAAATCTCTTTAAAAATGACCTTTGAAAATATGTTTTTGCTTAAATTTTCGGGAGCCATTTGAAATGCAGGATTCAATTTTAGCTCATGAACGGAGCTCATCAATGTTAATTGTTACTTTCAGTAATTGGAGGTGGAGTACCTTTGCTTTATGGTGGAACTAGAGAGAGGAGCTTTTTGCATTTTTGGCTGTGGTTTCTTTCATTTCAATTCAGTTCATTAGCCATTTATTCCCCAAGAATGTAGTTCTTTTTTTTGCGTAAGGGAAGAAAATTAAAGAGAGACTCTTGATTGCCCGATTCTGAATTCTTTACTCAGCGGTCTTAATGAAAGTAACAATTAACAATTAATTAACAAAACATAACTCTCTTGTGATATGTTGAAGTTGAGAACCATATTAAATCATCTCTTTGTAATCTACCTCTCAAAAAAAATATATAAAATATTCATGGTTCAAAACAACTAATTACTGAACATTTTGTGAGATGATTCGTTCTGGTTCTTATAACTTTATCTCAATTTTATTATTTAATGCTGCAGAACATTTCTATAAAAAAGTGCCAAATTCTTAAATGAATTTTCCTTATTCTTTAATATTTCTAATAATCACTAGTTAGACTCTATAAAGAGCATTTCCTTAACCACATAGACTATCACCAAAGGCTACTATAATTTTTAGGCCGATAACTTTCTTCTTACAATTAGATTAAATTTGTTTCTCGATCCATTTCAATTGTCCCGATAGTTTTCGAAAAAAATGGATATATTACTCTAGCCCACGGGTGCCATATACAATTTTAAGAGGGATAGTTATTTTAATCATATCCGAAAACAAGCTTTTTTCAATATAATATTTAATTTTTGAAGAAATATTAAAAGATAGAATGGTATTTTTGTTTATTTTTACTTAAGAGTTTTTCACTTTAATTAAAAAAAATAGGATTTGAATATCTTAGTTCGAAACATATTTGTGATATTGAATGTTACGTAGATAGATGGATACATGAGGTGCATCGTTAGATGGTGTACATCATATCTCGAAAATTTATCCCAACGATTTTGATGAAAATTTTAAATAAGATACATAAAACTATTATCTAGGACATGTTAGAAACAAATATAAAAAAAGACAATACGTTTTTATATCGAAATATATGATTTTGCTCTTTATATCATTAAAAGAATTTTAACTTTTTCTTAAGAATTTTTTTCCGAAAATCTGTTTCTAACTCTTCCTAGATAATAGTTTTATGTATGTTATTTTAGATTTTCATCCAAATCGTTGGATCGATTTTTGAGATATTAGGTCTGTTCGAACAAAAATCCACAACCAGTCAGTGACATGCTGATTGGTCAAAACAGTTTGCAAACTGTCCCATGATTATTTCGATGAAATTTCATTGGATCTGACTGGTTGGAGATTTCTGTTCGAATACAACTATTATGTACACCGTCTTATGATTAACTTTGACTATGCATTTACGTTCCCTTCAATATCAGGCATATTTTTGAAAATATTCAAGCCCTTTTTTTTAAATAAAGGTGGAAAGCTCTTGAATAAAAATAGACAAAAATCTAACTATCATCCTTAAAGGGATAGGTTACCCAAGCCCCTTCCCACATAAAATGGAGGTTTGGTTGTGGCATTTTTTCTCTGCTCCTGTGCATACGATTTCAAAGCTTTTTCTTGTTTTGTTCACCATATTCTCAATTTTCAACTGACGGATTGTTTTTTCAAAATTAGAATAGAAAAGTCTTGAAAAAATGTAATTTTACTAGTTCACTCATCTGGCATTGTTCTATATTAAAATATCGGTAAAAGAATCGGTCTACCTTTTACCCTGGATCGCTTCCAAAAAACAAACAAAACCAAGTAATTCGGATGGGTAGTTTCTGAGAAAAAGGTTCATAAAGATTAAAAAACGTAGTTTTAGACGAGAGGCAAAAACCAAAAATGTTTACTTTTCTCCTAACCTTAAGAGGTTTGAAGTCATTTTTGCTATCCCTAAATCAAAATGATGGGTATTTTTGTTGTTGTAATACGTAAAAACCAAAAAGAAGAAAAATTTCGAAAAATTTTGATTTTTTGACCTACTTTGTCGTCCCCTTAATTCGTTCTTTATTCACTATTTTTTTTTAAATCTAATTATAAATTATGAAATTCCATTAGGTAATAGGTATGTNTTTGAATTTCTCATCCCAAAAAAACCCAGTAAATCAAGTTTCGTGAAATTCGGTCGAGGCAATCGAAAGATATAAAAAAAATGTGATTTATTTTTTCAACTTTGACACCCTGTAGCTCCGTTATTATCAACTTTTGGACTAAAGTAAGTTTGGTTAAATCGACTTATTTTGAGCTGTTCTACACGTGGTAGAACGTTGTAAAGACCTTTTAGAGACACCCTGTATATTAAAAGAAAATGTACACCTTATAGTCATACATTACATGGTTCAATTAATTATTTTGAAATGCATTTTTTAGAAAATTTCTGGCATTTTAATAACAATATTGGTTTCTCCTTCAATAGATAAATAACAACTTAAAATAACATAAACCACTCCAACATCTGGCGAAGCAAAAATCAAGAATTTAGGGTAAGAAATATTATATCTACAGGAAAGTTTTTTTTGTATAATTTTTGTTGTTGTGAATATTATTTTAAGTTGTTATTTACCTATCGAAGAAAAGACTCAATGTTATTAAAAAAGTCAAGACTTTTCTGAAAAACGTCATTTTAATATGTATTAAATAAACCATAAGATGCATGACTGTAAGCCTTGCAGCGTAGGGTGTACACTTTCTTTTAACATTCACTGTATATGTGTTAGATCGTTTTATTAAAAAGTTACGAAAACAAATCAAAATTCACTCCATTTGAATAAATATAGGCATCAGTTTCTATGATAGTAATTGTCGCGTGTATTTTTTCCAATATTTCTGAATTAGGCTATGAAAATGTAATTAATCATGTATATTTATGTTTGATTATGTCAATTTGTTATTTATGTAATTCGTAATGGTTAGATATTGTTTTCTTCTAATTTAATTAAGTGACTACGTACACATTTGAAGAATGAACTGGTATGCATCCCGTGTATGGCGAAGTACGGAGTAATGGACATCGAGCGGTAAGAAGGTATGCCAACAAGTTTTCAAATCGGTGGCATCCAAACAGGAAACTATTTCAGAACTTAGTTTGAGAGAAACTGAAACATTCAAAAAAAGACACCGTACTGGGGTCAAAGCTTGAAATACACACAAATGATAAAGAAGAGATTCTTAACATTGTTAAGACAATCGGGTTATCAGCGTCTCTGTTCAGTAATCTTGTTCAGCAGTTTAGAATATAATTGATAGAAACGGGATGCATCTATTTTCCTTTCAACGGGCTTACAACATCATGATGACACAAACCGAGTTCGATGGGTGTTGGAAAAACACTTACCTGATGTTAATTTTTTTCCATCGATATCGTTTATCGGCGAAGCTTCATTTACGAGGAATGGAATTTTTACCTTCCATAATAACCATATCTAGAGTGCTAAAAATACACGTTCTACTGGAATTTCACATTTCCAGAATGAATTCTCGATAAATGTTTGGGTTAGAATTATTGGTAATGAGATAATACGCCTTCATGTAATGTCTCGCATATTAAATGACGTAACATACCCACAGTTCTTAGGAGGTAACCTTTCCTTTTACAGCAAGATACATCACTCGAAACGCGACAAAGAATATGGCTTATGCAAAATCTCATGTCATCTCATTTTTGGGTAAACTTTCGTGCTTAGTTGCATGACCTCACTGGTCAACCGAATTAACATCGACCGATTTTTAACTACAGGGATATTTTAAATCACATGTTTATGAATAAATAATAAAAACTGAAGAAGAGCTGAGCCAGTCTGCATGTTGTTCATAGGGCTGACTATGATTATGGTCATATGGCATGGATTGTATGTGGATTTTTCTTAGTCCATAGAATGGCTGTACCGTCTACCAATAAGGTGATTATGACATTGTTGTTGGTTGATCTCCTTTCCGTATTGGACTTGGAATCTTCTGCCAGTAAAGTGCCTGGTTAAAATTTTATGACATTTACTAGGCAATAGCAAGTTGATTTTTATAGTAAGCCAGTATGATAGGTATTATTACGTATTATTATATTGTAAATATTGATATAATACAAGTAAATACAGGATGTCCGATAATTAATGGATAAAAGCTGCTAGCAAGGGAGGTGATAGGATTTCAAATGGCCTCAATATTCTTATATTCTTATTTTTATATTGAAATATGCATGGTTTTGGACTTATTGGTTTTTTGTGATTTTCTAAAAAGTTACACATTGTTAATTCATTGCCTTGGTATTGTCACAAATAAAAAAGTTTTACTTTCTATATTGTATTTAATGTTGCAAAATGTTTCTTTTATTAAGGTTTAGCCTGTATATTTCAAAAGAATTTACAGTACCCTATATAATTGTTTGTTTTTTAAATAAAAACGATTTTTCGGTTCATATCGTTTAATTTAAGAACTTTGAAATTTTAGCACTGTTCAAATGGTCGAGTATCTTAAAAAATGCTCATTTAATACAAATTCTTATGGTTATTTCAATCCTGTAGGAAAAACGTTAAACCTATTTAAAACTATTATTAAAACTATTAAAATAAGAAATATTTAATTATTCTGATTATTTAATATTGTTAAACTAAAGCTTAAAATTAAATATAATTAGTAAAAAACATATATACCTATTTATAAATTTAAAATAAATTTTCGAATTAAGCATTTCTTACTATAATACAAGCTCTACATTTTCGCACAAAAGGCCTTTTGTGTAAGCGTGAGTTTCTCCATTCACTGATTTTTCCGACAACTATTTCAACTTGTTCAAATAGATTTTGCATAGAAATAATTGGTAGGTTGTAAACTTTGTCTTTAAAGTAATTTCAACAAAAGAAATCTAATGGATTTAAATCGGATGAGCAAAGAGGCCATAAAACAGGACCTAATTGACCATTCGATCTTTGTGAATAAATTTCATTTAAATGCTACCGTGCTTGTAGTGAGTAATATGTCGGGCAACCATCTTGTTGTAGTCACATTGACGTACTTAATATGAGAGGCACTGATTCTAATAAAATCGCCAGAACTTTTTACAAAAAATATAAATAATTCTGATCTGTTAAAGTATCTCGTATCTCAAATAGTTCTATTACTGTTTCCGTGCCGGTGCAATAATTTATTTTAAATTAATGTTGCGATCTGTCTTCTCGCATCAAATGAGGATTTTCTAGCTTCCAGCTATGCCAATTATGTAAATTAGAATATCCATCTTTTCTACATGACGATTCATCGCCCCATAGAATTTTACTAAAAAATTCGGCTCTTCTCAAATTTCTTGTAATAATTTCTGGCAAAAAGTCATTCTTGATGGATCGTTCCTGGCAGCACAGTTTGTACATGTAGGAAGTGATGCGGGTGATATCGGTTCGCTTTTAAAATATTGTGTATAGTAGATTTTGGCATTTGTATTTGTCTGGATAGGGCGCGAGAAGAAATAGACGGATCTTCCTCAATGTCATTGAAAATATCTTCTTCGTAATGCTGACGAAGTTGAAGTCTACCTGCTTCCTCGCACCATCCATACCATAATTGCAATTTCTTCTTTAACTATAAATATTGTGCACTGTAATAAAAATACGGTAATCGAGATGACGTGCATTTGGATGCATCTCTTGATAAAGTTGAGCAGCTACATACACTAGCATTACTTCTAGAGTCACCATAAATAAAATGTATGTTGGAATACTCGAGAGGGGTATCCCGTACTCGAGGCATTATAAAGCTTAATCTTTAAAAAATACAAATTACTTTTAGTGCAAAACAAAGCAAAATTCACAAAACAGTATATCATTATGACAATGGCAAGTTACAAATTGTGTATCGACTTTTTAAGCTTTTATGCTTTGATGTAGATAATGTCTTAGACTCGGAAAATTGTAATTTGAGTATTACACAGATACTTTTATTACGGATATTATACAGATTTGTTTATAAATATGTATTTTAAAATCGTAGTTAATTTTAAACTTTAGTTCAACAATATTAAAGAACAAGAAAAATAAAATATTGTTTTATATCAATTACATTGATTCCGCAGGACTAAATTTACATATATTGAACCATAATAGAATCTGCATTAAATGGATAATTTCTTAAGATACTTGGGCATTTGAATAATGTTAAAATTTCAAAATTCTGAAAGGATATTATTAAAGAATACGAAATGAAATTTTGTTTTTATTTAAAAAACAATTCTAAAAGTATCGTTTTACCGTAAACCCCAGTGAAAAATACAGGTTAAATTCTAATAAAAGAATTATTTTGTAATATTAAATAAAATATGAAAAATAAAATTTCTTTTGTTTGTGATAACACGAAAGCAAAGAAATAACAATATGCAATTTTTTCGAAAAATTATAAAACATATGTATATTTCAATGTAATTGAGGTAATTTGATTTGTTAACAAAGGAAGTTCTAAACTTGCTTTGTTAACACCTTTAAGATTGCCGATTAATTATTCTACACTCTATATATAATATTTTTAATTTAAAATTCCCCTTTTCAACCGATTGAGTTATCTCCTTTTTATCATTTCAATGAGAAAAGGGTGAGCTCAAGAAGAAGTGAAAAATGTCTTTCGTTTTGGTCCTATTTAATTATTCAAAAAAAAACCAGCTTATCTGCCCTCCAAGTTCTTGGACAAATTCGGGAATTTAAAACTGTTTCTTGAAATTAAGGACTCGAGAAATTTGAATTTTCCGTATCATTCAAATGGCTTTGGCACTTTATTATCAAATATGAATTTAAAAAAGTTTTCTTTAGATTAACTGAAAAATTACGAGGGCAAAAGTTTCCGATCGTTTTGTTCGAAATCGACATTTTTATTTCTCGGAATTTCCTTTGGATATCTAACTAAAATTGACAATGATACATTTATACTTCTTAAACATTTATGTTAGTAAAGTGTATTCGAGAGTAAGGTCTAGAATTTCCTTCAGTATGCACGCCAAAAGTTTGTCAAGTGCCAACTGAAGTGACATTTTGCGGGCGGTAGTGCTACAGAAGAAACAGTAGGTATTTCGTTGAACTGATACAAGTTCCTTAACTCAATATAGGTAACGTAATATTGCCATGAAAGCTTGATTGTTGTCAGTGGAGTGGATATATCTCGCTCTCCTCAATCCTATTCTTTTTTTTTATTTTATTTGAAACATTTCGCGGCAATGTTGGAAACAAGATTCAATCAAAGCATCATATTTTAAAGAGCAACAAGAAACCTTTAAAGTTAATCAACATTAATAACGGAAATTGAAAATCCCACATCTATAGAATAACTTCATCCATATATGGCGATGTTTTGTCGTTACAATAGACAAGCAAATCCCATTATCCCAACAACTGGATTGATTATCTCTCACGCTTGACTCAAAATCCAGGAAATCGACTTTGCATAAACCCCTTCCTTCTGTTAAAAGGAAGTTGGAACGTTTAGACGAACAAATTGAATAGATGATAATAATTTTAAAGGGGCCGATGGCCGATCCATTGACTTAACTTCACCGCGTTAGCGAAACGGCATGAAGTTAACGTAGATATAAACCGCATAGAGCCATTTACATTTTGATGAGCCTCAAAGTTTCTTTTATACCCACCACCCGAAAACGAGGTTCGGTTATTGAAATCGGGTTCTCGCAATTTCTAGCATTACAATATTGATCCGAGATCCTTCCTGTTCTAATTGAAAGTACTCTTAATTCAAAGCAAATGATTGAAGCTCAAGTTGACCCATATCGAGCGCTACGAACAATATTTTCCAACGATTTTCAACTAACAGGCGAGTCAGGTTTTTATCGAAAACGATTATGTGCGTTAGTGAAACCAGCTTTCGTTTTATTTTATTGTTAACTTTATAAATTAAATATGAAATAATGCACAATGATAATAGTGAATATCTAAAGTTTTCGGTTTATTTTACTGCTCTTAAAGCCATATTATACCATTAATTTCAATAAATTAAGTTTCCTTTATGAGTTTAAACCTCTAAAAAGGACAAGGATAATTCTAAATACCATTATTACGCCAATTATTAATCATTTGCTCGTATTTTATTGAACGAACGTTCCATTTTTTTCCATTGTCATTTTCGGAACAAAAGAAACTCTTTGCATCAATCAAACGACATTCACGGTTAATGTTATTATTATAAAGACAATGTGGAACAAGAGTCCCAAGAGGATGTCAAGATGTCTCTTTTGTCGATACGCCGAGTGGAAACTTTGAAATAATATTTAGAGAGTATTATGAGTCTCTTTAAATCATCTCTGTTATTAGAGACAATTTAAGCGGAGTAGCAATTCGGGCTGCACTCTTAAAATTTTTAAATATTTAATGTTGGAACAGTAATGCAGTTATGCCTCTTTTCAATTATTATTTTAGAAGTGAAACTAAGAAAGGCTTGTGCTAGAAACCCTACAATACTAACCTTTTTTTTTGATTTTGTATAGGTCATCATATATTTTATATATATTAGTCTACCGCAAAAGAAAACAATTGTTTTGGCTGTTTCAAAAAAAAAATGAATTTCATGTCTTTTAACAATCTAGACAGTACTTTGTCTAATAGTATTCCACATCAGATGCTGAAATTGTTGTTTCTGAAGATGCAAATGTTCAGTATTCAGTAATTTGAAATGATTCTATATACAGGCTGTTTGACAACTATATACCGGTATTTCACAGGGTGATTTCCTATAAAAAAAGTTCCCAGAAACATAGGATGAAAGATAGTTCGAATAACAAATCGAATACAGCGTGTTAAAATTTAATTATTTTTTCATTTTATCCATTTATTTCCTACTTTTTTTCGGGGTAGAGGATAGATTTCTGAAGGAAACCAAGATAGAAGCGCAGCGTTATAAAAGAATTTCTTAAAACATTCTAATACTTGATTTCAAAGAAAACTAGTCCCGAAATTATCACAGAAGTGTTGACCAATAATGCATCTTAATCATTTTTCTAATTATTACTCAATAACAATTATACCGGGTGATTTAAAAAAATTTTCATCGAGTTGGCTTTGGAATGAATTGACAGCGAGAACGTATGTCTTTGATATGTTCTTCTACGTAATCTCGAACATTAACAAATAAACTTAAACTCACTTAAATACGACTCTGTTAATAAATCTAAGACATACGTTCTCGCTGTCAATTAATTCCAAAGTCAACTCGATAAAAAAATTTTTAAATAACCCGGTACATATTGTTGATAAAAAACAATTTTGGAGAAAAATGTTTTAATATTAACAAATTGAATATTGATATCCCAATAGTACCAATAAAAGCAAGCTTTCGACTCGATTTGTATTCATTTCTAATTGAGTTTTAATACTGCATTGATTAATCGGGCCAGGTCAGGTCTGGTTCAGGTTAAAATTTAGTTATGAAGATTAAGGTTTTGGTGTCGTGATCCGCTTTGAGAATTACCAAAATCAACCCCTAGGGAAAATATTAGCGAAAGTGTTGCTATTGTAGGCCTTTAAAAGTGCTCGTAGCGTAGAAACTAATCTATTTGTTCTTACCTTGAAATTTGAGATGTTGCGGTAGACATCAAGGTTTACGTTCTTGTTTTTTCAGGAAAAAATTAGGTAACTTTAAAATGTGTTCATTACAAGCAACAAACAAAAAAGTCGTTAATTATTTTCGTAACCTGAAAATTAATTTTTAATAAAAGCAACGTTGCCCTTAACTTAATAAACTTAATTAATACCTAAAGCTTGTCCAGACCAGTGATTTCAAGTAAATTGTGATCCACCATGAAACATGAAATTTAAGCATTTTTCAGGAGAAATTTTAATATAAAATTTACTGTAATGTTTTACTTATTTAACGGGTGTGCATTAAATAATAAATCTCTTTTGTTTATAAAACAAAATTAAAAATTTTAGATACAGTAAATACAGACACTCATTATTTACACAATAGTGTGAACTGTAATTCTACTCATGGAAATTAAGATAATTACGTTGAGTTTTCAGCGAAAATTTAAGCTTATTTAAGAAAATTATTCCATGTTTTTTAACAGCATTAATTAGATTCTGGCAAAATTTTGTTTAGTATGGCTTTTCACTTTTTGTAAATCATATTTCATAATTAATATTTTTTCGAGTACAATTTTTTCCTTAGAATCTGTCTAGCAAATTAACAAATATAATAAAACAGAACTTGAAAAGCAAAAATAAATATTCATCAGCTGCAATAGGAAGATGTCGACCTGTACTATTGAACATCGATCAAATACCTCAACAAGACGAAATTAAATATCTGGGCCTTCGTTAGCTAACGTCCTCATTTGGCGCAGACACATATTTAATAAAATGAAACAATTGGGAATACAACCCTCCAACTACTAATAGCTGATTGGTTAGATCATAGGTGCATATAGGGTCACGTCAAAGGTGACGCTTGATTACAGGAAATGCTCGCAGAGACGAACTGGATCACCCTATTAAGAGCACTAGAGCATTAAGGAATTAAGGGCAACGAAATTGCGATGACTCAGAGTGCAGTTTGCGGAGACGATGAGGAAACTATCGCTTATGTAGTTTGTAGGTGCGATACTCTTGTCATCTATCGAATGCAGTTGGACGAATAACTGGACACAGGAGACGTCCTGTACCTAAAGCCTTCAAGTATCGGCTCCTTTTGAAGTTCGAATCGCGTCACCTGTCTCCCTTAACTCGGAGGGTTAACACAATAGGCCATTGGCCTAATACTTCTTAATAGGACTCTCCTTTTTAAAATATGATCATTATAGAATAAAATCTGATTGCAAAAGTCAATATTGAAACCAATATAAATGTATGAAATCCAACTGTGCGAACAACGTTCCCATTCAGCACTGAAATACAGAAAAAATCAAACAAAAGCTCTCAAAATCATTCTACACATCCCCTGATTTATCAGAAATTCAATTATTAGAAATAATCTTCGGTTGGTCTCTGTTTTTACAGTAAGGAATGCAACCGTCGAACTAATCTGACATATATTTTTCTAAACTTAAAGTACTCATATGTGATTTCTTGAACACCCGCCATGGATATTTCCAGTAACCTCGACAAATCACCCACAGAATTTTCGTATTACGACGAATAAGTTCATCAACTCATTGAAAGTGCACATCAATAACAGATGTTTGAGGTCTATTATGTGCTAAATTTGCGGCAATGCTTTCTCTGCCTTTACTGAAATGTTAACTTCACTTCTGCATTATATTTTTGATAATGTACTTTACCCACACTGTCTTTGAAAAAGTTTAAAACTTAACCACTATAAACTTCCATGTACCTCTATAAGAATACTTACCTGACTACAGATTTTAGAAATAGAATCCTCTTCCATCCTTTATATATTCAAGAATTCTAAGAGAAATCATTAATATCAGTTTCATTAATAAATCTTCAAAAAATATTCAATCTTTTTGAATGACATTTGTGAGTCGATTGATGTTACAGCACGGCTATTTAAATCATTTGACGAGACTTGAATCGAATTAACTTCCTCGTAGCCCTCTTGCTCCCTAACCTGTACCTGAGAGAACGGGGTCTTTTATGTAATAAATAGGGTGAAAATGCCCTCATTCTCCTTCGAGTTTGCCGAGCGTTTATCAGGGAAACTAAACCGTCTCTGGGCAATGTTTCCTTGTCTTTCAGGTAAATGACACCTTGTTCTTGTCAAATTATTCTTCAATTAGCAAAATGCGAATTTCGTTTACCTGCTATAGGTACACACATCCAACAAACATGCCAGTCATAACTTTTAAACGTAGAATCCTGCATTTGAACTAAAATATTGAAAAATATATACGTAGAAATACGAGTAATCTGGCTATTTTAGTTTAATTTTTTAATGAGTGTAATTTTTTTTCCAGAGGGTTTTACCTGGACCAACTGTGTTTTCGCCCATTTTATTGATCATTAACAAAATAAAACACTTAAGAGGTACGTAACAGATGCATTAACAGTAATTAGATGGCAAATTGGGGTTTGAAGTAAACCTAGACTAAATGTACATAACCCTAGGACAGTAATCCAGTTGTGGATATTTGATTTGGTCCTTTATCGTACATTAATGCATGCAATATTCAGCTTGTTGGAGTGTAATTTTAATGGGGATACTCTCTATCAAATAATACACTCTCATCTTATATTCAATGAAACCTATTTACACTTACTGTTCCATAAATTATTGTTGTGTGTTTGTAGTAAAAAGTTTTTGGATGTGGTTCATGTGTATTTAATATTCTTTGCATTTAATCCCAGACTTGTTCAATACAGTAGAGATTAAGGGTACATGGAAAAGGGGAGACCAGTGAAAAGTACCCTCATTTCCTCTAGTTCCTCTTCAAATTTAAACTTTTATCATTTATCAAATTATTTAAAAAAAACAACCCCTTTTTAATGTTGAATAAAATTTAGTGTGACATTTTCTTTTATATCTTCGTTGTATACGATATAACTTCCATTTTATGTACATATGTATTCCGTACTATGTATATTGATGAAGTACGCAAAAATCAGTAATAAATAATTCATTTTTCAAGGAAACTAAAGCTACATGGAATCAATGTTTGTACAATTTATTTCGTTTAATTACATGTCGGACCGTTTTACAATATTTATGTGAACGTAAAGTGGGAAAAAATACCTGAAATTTTCCTGATGTTGAAAATATAAGTTTGAATAATTAAAATCCGACTATAAAAGGGTAGAGGCATAAAATTTACATCGTTACTGACGGAAAATAAATTAGTTTCCACTTGTCTTGTTGTTCAGTTGTTGCTAAACCTAAAATAATATTTTCATAAATTCGCAATGTGTTCTGAATTTGACAGCACCAACTTGAAGGATCCTCTCTTGTAAAGCAAAACTGAAAATTTAAGCGCATAACGTCTAACCAAACCAAGAGTGAACCTTCTCAGTGCTCAGGGGAGGGCGCTTCTTCTCTTCGTTGGGTTTTGTGTTGTTTCATTATTAGTCCCCCTAATTATTTTCTATTGTTGTCGGTTTTTGTGTTGATTGCGGCATTTCAGCACAAACGTCTACAACGAACGATCGAAATTGGCTATCGTTGTTCGTCGTCGTCGCAAATGGAATTCGTATTGTGCTTGAAAAAGTTTCAATTTAAAATAAACGAAATCCTCGTCCACTTTCTGCCCGACATTGTTACAACCGAAATCAAAAAACGAAACCGGGCTTTAAAGGAACTAAAAGGCGGAAAATACACGGCACTTTGTGACGAGATAATCTCATAACGCCCTGTCGATTTCAGCTAGCTTCAAACTCTTACGTGTACATCCCCAAGAGAAACAAATTCCATTTTAACGTGGTGGTGTTCTTTTTGACATCACCTTCACTTTTGGCTTTGCAAAGAACGATTTATCTTTTTTCTTCTCCATTAACTTTTCATAATTGAAATTTTACGTGTAAAGTTTGAATTGCGTTTTTCCTAAACTCAAGAACCACTTGTAGTATTATGTAATTTTTAGGGTAAAGGTCAAAAAACACAAACAAAAGATTCTTTTGCGGTCACTGATGGAAGCTAATTTCAATTTGAGTGATGTAGTTGGAAATGCTTTAAGAATCTCCTTTGGATTTCCGCATGACGGTGTTTCCAAATTGGCCCCTTCAATGCTGGAATACTTATCATTTTTTTAAGCGTTACGCGCTTTTTACAATTTAAAATAATAGCAAAAAGAAGTGTTGGCTCAGTTAAGCCCTTAAAGGGGGTGTTTCAACATAACGGTTCAAAGCATACAAGCTCTGCTAATTAAAGTTCCCGAATAAACAGTCTTTCGATTTTAACCTTATTGAAAATGTGTGCAGTGCAATTCTTATATAGAACTATATATCTAGGTTGCATTAAAAAAAAATTTTGTATTCAACCTGAAATTCACATTTCGGTCAAACCGAAAAAGGGAGATCGTCAGTTCATTTATTGCCTAATATTTATCTCTCATTCAATAGATTATTTTCTCTACCACAGTTAAAGTCCCTTAATTGTTTTTCTTTGACGATTAGAAAACTCATTTTCCTCCAGCTAGGTCAACCCATTAATTTCGTTAAGTGGGATTCGAGTCCCCTAGTGATATAGAATATCTGGACCACCTTTCACGAAAGCACTCCAGATTCCCTTCAGAATGACGAAGGTGAAAAGACTTTTTTAACGTAATAAGAAGCTAAGATTAAAATTGCAATTTCACAAATTCCGGTTTTCCACGTATGAAATTTGATACCTATAAGGTTGAATTTTTGGATTCAAAATTGAGTTAGATTGTTTAGAACGAAGAAAAACAAAGTCGAAGACAAAAGGATAGAAATTAAAAGGAAACAAAACTGACAACAAAAGGATTTAAGGGAAATTTAATGTTCCTCAATGATAGGCGACAGTCAGCAAATTTAGTCAATACGTTAACCCTAACGGAAGGATAAAATGGAAGATTAAAATAAATGAATATTCATGATTTGACTGAAAGGTTTGCTTATTTTGGTTAAATGGTTTTAAAATGTTGTTTGCAACCGGCTGTTCCCATAGCATTCCCATGTTGAATGTTTATATTATATGTATACGAAAAAAATATTCCACCAATGATTTGTATGAAAGTAAAAAAAAAAATGTAGACATTATTTTTAATCGTATTTTCCTACCACAACACCATTGACACTGCAAGGAAAATATAGTTATCAAAATAATTTAACTCACGAGAAAAAGAGGGAGACCATTTTCGTAATAGTCTACATGTTTACCAGATTTGCCTCAATTCGAATCAAGTAATTTAATAATAAGAATTCATTAAACTCCCCTTGTATATTTATAAAATTTACATTTCGAAAATTTACAAAATTAAAAAATTCCCTTTCAACAAAAATCAACAGTTTTCAGGGCATTTATTCTTAAAATTTCCCATACAAGTGAAATCTTAGTTGGAAGGGTGACTTTCAATGGCTCATCTTATATTGAAGAAATTAATTTATTTACTTGAAAGGCAATATTTTTCTTTTATTAAAGATTAACTTAAATTTTAATGCGGTAAAAAATGTATCCTTTTAAGAAATACTGTATAAAAGATATTTTCTCTCACTTTCCACTTAAAATCATTAATAATTTTCCCGGCAAATTCGTAAGAAGCTTTTATTAAAAAATTGCCCTTTATTATATCCAAATAAACGTCACCTTTCTCGTGGAAAAAAACAACAAAGCATCTAAACGAAAAAAAAAGAAGTTCCAGATGGAAAGCTTAGTTTCAATATAAATAAACGTAAAATTACACAAGGTAATGTTTCAAAAAATAAATTAATTCTTTTTTGTCACCAGAGAGTTTATTCATTATTATTTTTAGCAAATTTGTATTAAATTATTTATATAATTTAGAAATAAAAAAAAAAATTCTTTCTCGGACCGCAACTTCTTATTTTTGCAATCAAAACGTAATATTTCCGGAGTAAAAGTTTAATGGTGTTTCGGGGGAAGGTCTGCTTAGAGTCGATGGAACTTTTGGATCGATTTATTCTGTAATTATGCCCCAGGGAGAGGTAGAAAATATCTCACCTAATCCCCAGTCATTTACTTTTATATTAAGGGGAAATCCTTTGAGCGTCATACGCTTTTCAAAAAGTAATCGTGAATTATATATTGAGAAACAAATTTATTATTCGTTTCAAATTAAAAAAAATTCTTTAGTACAAAAGACCTGGTACATATGTGATAGATTTTTGGTTAACTCTGTATCACCAAGACGGTTATCGAAGGAGTTCTTCATAGTTTCATGGTAAATATTGATCGTTTGTAAAGTTTCTGCCTAAAATTAGAGTATACCCGAAGTATAGGTATCTGGAAAGGAAACTAGGAGTTTGAAATAACCATAACTAAATTGATGGACCATATTTTTACCCAAATCTTGAACCCATTTAATTTTAAATAGGAATGATTTTGGAGAATTTAATTTTTTTTGACAACAAAAGTTTTAGAGCGATAATTTCTATGTAAAAGTTTCAAAACAATTAAACTTTTAACGTTACTGTTGCTCAAAAGTTTACCCTCGTTATTTATTTAACATTGAATTTTTGATAAACTGAGTTTCAAACGGAAAATTGCTTATTGCTAATAAGACATTAATTGTTAACTTTTTAATGATTTTAAAATAAATTATTATTGGTTTTAGTGCGCCAAAAACTACTTTCAGATAAAACCGATTGAATTTTATTTTTATAAATTGACTCATATATTAGACAAAGTGTTCAATTAAAGGTTTTTATGAAAAACATTTGTTAAAAGTTAGTCATAAATGACACAGAAACCTGTGGTCTTAAGGTGATAAATTTTCCTTCAGACCCAGTTTTACAAAACCCAGGGAAACTAATTTATTTAATAAACGAACCATCGTAACTTATGCAATTATGTTGGAACAACGATAACGACAAAAGTCGTCCGTCATCATTGGGCATTTGAAAAATTTAATTATTTTCATATTTTGAAACTCGAAAAGAAGGCATTTTACGGTCGCGCAACTGTTTTATCTCAAGGAAGGGAATTTTTTTTTGAAAAGGAAAATTCCTACGAACTCGTCTCCATTGTTTCACTTAAGGGTTTTCCAGCATCAGCGGGAAATTTTTCGCACAGCTTGCGTTTCACCGTTTCATTCCAATTAAGTGGCCATAGAATTGTGTTAAGCGCAGTTCCTTTTTTTGCATCACCGGTTCTCTTTTCAAGTAAAAATATAATTGTGTTGTCACAAGGGCCTAAGAACACCCCGGATCGACTTAAACAAATATTAAACAATAAATATTCGCTTTTTCGGTGTATTTCATTCGGTGGTTGTAGTTAGTAGTTACTGTAACAATGCTTGTTTGAATTTTTATTTTGTTACCATTAACAAACAACAAGTTTTTATACATCGCACTCCACTTTACACTGTAAACATTGATTTAGATTAGAGTATATTTATGCAGTAACCAAATTACATGGTCAAGAGAAATGATATTTTTGAGGAAAATTAATTAATTTCAGTCAAATTTATGTCTTCACTTATAATTGCTTAAAACTAAATGAAATAGCAAGGACAGGGCTTTTAACGTAAAGGGGCATGGCTTTTAGTTCGGGGCTGTCGTACTTTGAAGACATCGCCGTCAGTTGGTATTGTCCTAAATGAAGAAAAATTCACCCCTTCTTACTTATTAGCTTTTATTAAAGCTGATGAAATGAAAAATGGTGTCAATCAAGAGAAATTTAAGTTCTTAGAGTTCTTCGAACTTAGTATTAGATTAAATGAGTTTTTCGATATTTTATTTTAGTTTTTAAATGCAAAAATTAGATTGCATTTTATTCAATTGAAACTCAAAACTTAGAATTAAAATCACATACATATAAATTTACATTTTATGTAAAAACGTAAAGAATGCCCATGAACATTTCACAAGTAGTGAGTTTAAACGAGAATTTTCATTAAAATTTCAACAAAATAATGTAAAATTTCCATTAAAACAATAAAAGTGATAAATATTTTAATATATTCCATTTTACGTGGAGGCATTTGTCTGGGCGAGAGCAATTTCCTGCCTAGTCCAATTCTGGGCCGAAGCCGTTATCGCGAATCTTGGCAACGGTCTTTATTATCTCATAAAGATCGCAATTCCATCGTTGTAATATTTCGAACATGGGCTTTTCATGTACCATTTCGTACTATTGACTAATAAAATAAATAGTCGCGCGGCATCTTCAATATATCTCTTTTACTCGCCCAAACCTATGAAGGAAAAGGCAAATAAACAAAAGGAAATAAAATCCCATATTGCAACATCAACGGTGGGTTCACGATTGTTTCATTTCCTTTCATTGTGTGTGTATGTGTATGTGTGTGTGTGTATATACTCGAAAATCGTGTATTGCGGCCGTTGGTGTACGTAGAGGTTGTCTATTCTCCACGTAGTTGTCCATGAGTCCCGGGCACATTACAGTACATCGTTTTAACAATGTTCAACATATAATCAAATTCCAAAGAATATATTATTTTTTCTTTTTTGACCAGCTTTTAGTAACGATACTCTACATTAAAGCTCATTTTCGTTTATAGCATTTCCAGTTTGGACCTTTTCAATCACTTTTTACGAAAAGTATTTTTCGTACAAAGATTTTTTCTTTTAGATAATATTTTCTATTAAACTCCCCCTTATTCTCTTATTAGAAAAACAAGAGATTTGTTTTTTCACATTTTTTTCTTAAAAGGCAAACAAAAGTTTCAGGTTGTGTATCAAAGATGTTCACTAAATTGAAAATCCCTACTGATTTTCTCAGCGAATAGAAACTGGGTTAAAAAGAGGCACTTTATATTATAAAAAAGACTTGATAAGATGCTAGATGCTTATATTGCAAAAGGTCTGATATCAACTAAAAATGTTAAAAACTACTTCAAAATTTAATATTCTTCATAAAACATTCTCACCAAGAAATTTAAATACCTTTCAAGCATTGCTACAGTTAATGAAAATATTAACAGTGAAATTTCTGTTAATACTTTGCCACATCTGTGATCCTCTGTGACGTTCTCCTTTTTTTAATTATGGTCACAAAGAAAATTCAGGCCGGAATTTATAACTAGCTTCAGTAACCTCCTTCAGTTACCTCCGTCAGAACTTCTTGACTCAAACCTTTGTTTACCCTAGATGGTGATTCTTTAAAGTTTTGGGCAGTAACATACAGTTTGATTTCTGTTCTCTAGTTTGTCTTTGTATAACAGGCAATTTGATTGTTCTACAAGTTTTAGCCTATATCAGTGAGACCTAAGGATGGCACGTCCTGTCAGTAAGCCAATGATCATTGCCACTGGTATTTAGTTCATTGTCTTTCCTATTAGCAACTTTGTTTGTCCATATGTGGTCCATATACCGTCCACCACCTTGCTATCCTAGATCACCGACATGGGGAGATCTCCTTTGTGTGGTTTCTTACATAAACGTAAATTCAGATTCTGTTTACAGAATTCGTTCATTAACGTGGTTTAGTGAGTTCTGGGTAATTTTCTACATTCAAATTTAATATTCTGGTTCTTGCTTTAATGGGAATTTATTTTAGATCCTTTATAGTCCTATGTGAGCCTTATTAACAGTTATACCAGTTCGTTTCCCTTTAAAATTTTAGTTTCATATAATACCAATTCGTCTAACTTTGATTCCCTCTGATCTTATTTACATAGCTTTCATCCATTGATAAAATCGTTATATAAATTTGGCTTCTAAAATCCTTTTCTTATATTTTTGAATAAAAATATTAATTATCTCGAGGTGCTTCAAGAAATTTCCTTTTGTATGAATTGTTTCTGATAGGAAACAAAAGAAACGCCTCTCTGATAACATCCAGAAACCCCACTTTGAGAAACCAGTTAAAACACATATAATCCCTATAGAAAATCGTTCAGGAAACCATACATACACACCGACAAACGCATTTTCTGCTCCAAATAGTGCCCGGACGTTTTTTAGCAAAGAAAAGATTCAATGAACGAGAGAAATTTGAACGGAAGAGTAGTCAATTGACCACCACAGGGGAACAAAGGTTCCGTTCCTTTCACATAGAAAAAAATTATATTAAAATGTTAAGCGCGTCCCCCGAAAAGAAACATTTCATTAGAATTGACGTACTTGTATAAGCTTTTAATGGCGAAAAGTAAATTTATGTCAAACTAACAGGAAAAGAAACTACCCAATAAAATATCCGGATGAACGGAAATTCCTTTGGGGGGTGAGCGAAAAATCGACAAATAAAAGAGACCGAGGATCCAAACATTCAATTTCGTTTTGTCAGAAACGCGTGCGAGAAACAGAAACTTTGAAAATCGTCTCAGATCCAATTTATTATCTTTCGATAATTAGGGTTTCCGATAGATGAAAAAGCAAGCAAGGATTGTTACTTATTATTTATCGAAAAATAAAAAGAAAACAAGTATAAATTGAAAAATAAAATCCTCAAACAGATAATTTCAAAAGCACAGTTGGCACTATAATGTAAAAGTCACACGCGACCTCATGTACGCTCCTGGCATAAATCCACTTCCAAGGAAGCAATATTTCATTTCCTGTTCTGTTTTAAAAATTTATTTAGGATAAAATAGCAGTTCCCGTAGGAAACAGAAATCGAAATTTTCGAATATAATGCAATTCTCATGTATTTATAAGAATTGTTTTTTGAAAATTACAGGTTGCTGCAGGCCTTAATTAACAATAATAAACATAAACCCCCGACTTAACCACACCCCCTCCCCCAAAAAACCGTTTCTACTGAATGCTTTCAACATAATTGGAGAATGACGAGACAAGAAGAACGTCTAGGTGCATGTTGCTTTTAAGTAATCGAGGATATTTCTCCTGTCTAGTAGAAGTCTTAAGGATGACAGATTACAAGATGCTGTTTACCACGGCCCGTGCTCGATTTCCTTTCATAAATATCATTTCTATAGCAGCTTTTTAGTGCAATTTTACGTAATTTGTGTAAATAGAAGCGATTCATTTGAAAAGAAACTTTTTGACGTAATAATACTCAAACACTTATAATAGTTTTAATTAAAAGCTTAACATGATAACAACGTCTACCTATTGGGTATTTCAATGCATTCTATTTGTTATTCGACTGTTATTATTTCTGCTAATTAATTAGGAGGGTTAATTAACTTGTTGGTTAATTGTTACCGAGAGCTATGTACAATAGAACAAAATTGTTTGAAATTCATCCTTTGAAATCGATAGTTTTCTTTTATTTTAATAAATTTATTTTATTTTGAACGTTTTGAATAAATATAATATGGTAAATGGTATGTCGTATCCATTTGAATTATGAAATTCGTCTGTTGAACTGTCGGCCATCAAAAAAATATTGAAGTGCACTTTATTTAAATACAAAATACAGGATGAAGTTTTGAGGCCATTGATATGACCCTATAAGGTAATTATTAAAAAAACATTTCTACATTCATTTTTAAAATAGTTTCAATAAAAGCCGTTTCATAAGGCATAAGTCCCACCGTTGCTCTATAATAATGCTTTATTGATTATAATATTCTCTCTAATTTTGCATATTATTATTTATTTATTTAGGATAATTCAAATATTCAGTTCAAATCATTAACTGTTTATATTGTCTATCTATTTTTGTTCAAAGAGAAATTAAGTTTTCGTTAATACAATTATTAATATTTGTTAAAATCAATATGAACATATTATATTTATATTATTTTTTTTTATATTTATATTATATTTTTTAATAAATAGCCAAAACATTTTTGGGTAAAACAGTAAAAGATTAAAAATCCTGTGGGCTTTATTATACTAAATTGCGCGATTAGAACGTGCTTTAAAACAGAGACAGACACGTACAAAAAAAAGCGGGATAAATCATAATTTTAAAAATTCAATCCGCATAATCCACGGCATTTAATTTAATTAAAAAACCCGTCCTCGATCGCGTTGTTCGTAAACGATCAAATTCCTGCAGTTCATTGCGAACGGTAACGATTCGCATAAAATCACTTCTCGAAGAACTGAAAGAAAGTGAATAAAGAAAAAATTTGAAAAAGAAAGGAAATGATTAGGTTTTAACGCCATTTAACAAATCGTAAATTCGACGGGGCAAATGTTCCAAACACGACGTGACGAAGGGGATTTTAAGGTCCCCAAAATAATCAAAATCGACACTAAAATTCGACTGGATCGAACCTAACGCGTGACGCCCATTTTATCTCGAAAACGTAATAGTAATTATTCGATTTACATAATCCAGCTTACAAAAAGATATCTTCGGTAATCCGTAAAGATTTACCAGGTAGGTAGATATTGTATTGAACAGGTGCAATCAATTAAACAAGAACGAAGCCCTTTTAACCACAACCATTGCAAATTTACAATAAATGACCTGGAAACTTGCTCTTTACCACTGATTGATTTATGTCAAAGTCAACTAAATATTTTAACCCTTAATTTAAAATATTTATTTATCGATTCAGGGACGCACTTTTCGATTTTCTTCTGTGTTTTTCTATTATTCTTCTTACCTCTTTTAACATATAGGGTTTTTTTCTATTAATAAATTAGACATGTATTTCAACTACAGGTAATTCTTCTACAACACGATTTCGCTCTTGGGCGGGAAGAAAATAACGGAAACTCTTTCACAAGATTTACAATGGCAAAGTGATTAGTAAATAGGATGAGTTTCTATTCACTAACAGTATTTTAGTTTAAAAAGTTTTAGGAAGAAAACCATTGTACTAGCTGTTAGTTCCGTATAACACGGTTTCACACAATACGATGTATACTAGGAACCTATCTGCCATGTTACAGCAGAATTACCGGTATTATTCCCTCTTGTATTATGAACTATTAAAAGCCCTTAAAAATAAATTATACGTTATATATTTTGTCTTTCACTGTTTATATGCTTTCGAACAGCTGGTCTGGTATTTACAGAATTCAGATTAGAATGTTAAAAAATTTTAATCATTTTGTAGTTTAGAAAATTTTTCAAGAATTTGAATTTTTGCCATTTTTTTTTTATTTACAACCCTAAAAAAAGCTTGTATTTCCTGTACGTTGTATTGAAAAAATTGCGAATACAAGCATAATTAAATTCCGTATTTTTTTTAATAGATATAACCAGGACCTTCAGTCATCTCTGATGATTTTCAATATCATCTCGAAAAAAATATTTTTCAATAGCATTCATTAAATTGTCGGTTTATTTTCCAACCTTAATGGTCTCAACATGATTTTTACTATGAAAAAATATAAAACGAGTTTCTTAAAACACGGTAATATTACATCGATTTAGAGTAAACAGAACCAGAATGAATGAAAATATATTATAAAAAAAAATAGATAACGAACTTAACTGTAAGGAGGGAAGAATATTATTTAGGTTGACTGGATTATTTAAAAACTAATAAAACCACAGTAGCATTTCGTAAATTTGCTTTATAACAAAATGTTATATGCGAAAAAAATCCAATCACCAGACTTGCTGCTTAGTGATTACTTTTTCGGTATTATTACAAAATCAATACTGTTAGGATGCATTATTCTCCATATTCATAATATGTGACAACCTACAATTATTCAATAGGTACTGAAGAGTTGCTAAATCAGTTATTTATAATAATTTTAAATTGCATAAGTTTTCCATCAATTTTTTTTTATGAACATTTATTGCAAGAATTTATGTTATATCTAAAAGCATACATATCTAAGCAGTTGCAAAATCAAACCTCTAACCTTTCAACTACATAATTAAGAATAAAGACACACCAATTCATAATTGACAATGATTAATGATAGGCGTTTCAGTTATTATTAAAAAGGATTTCTTAATACGTTAATGCTGTTTTCTAGAGGAAACAAGTTCTATTTTCAAATTATGTTCATTTATAATTTTAAAATTGTCAACAGGTAATAAATAAAAAGTTTTTCTGAATTTGTTTAATGAAAAATAATCGGAATATTTATCATCCAAATGAATCGCAATATGTAAATCTGTCCAAATGCATAAATAAAATTCTTTTGTGTTATTGTATATATGATTTTATGAACATTCCATCCCCTTTTCAACAATTAATTTACTAATTTTGTTTTGGCGGGTGCGATATTGCGTACTTTTCCACACACTGATTCGTGGAAACCCTAAATGAGAACAATGCAATACATTTTTTAACACCTAATATGAAGAAGGGTGACTGACTCTGCTTTCTCTCTCTTTCTCTCTCTTTCTCTCTCTTTCTCTCTCTTTCTCTCTCTCTCTCTGTTTTCAATATATGTCAATGACATATTTCATGTTCTTAAACACTCTAAATGCTTAATGTTCGCGGATGACCTTCAGATTTATCTCACTTGTCACAGCAGACAGCTTCCTCATTTCTTTGATCTATTAAATGCTGATATAGATTCCATATCTCGTTATGCTACTGCTAACTCTCTAACACTTAATCCTAGCAAAACCAAAGCTATTATATTCGGCTCTTCCTCCTATCTGAAAGACATTTCCGAGAGAGGATTAGAGTCCTTGAGGGTTGGTGGTCAGGCCATATCGTTTGCCGGTGAGGTAAAGAGTTTGGGTATTATACTTAGATCTGATCTGAGCTGGTCGTCTCACGTTGCTAGAGTATCTCAACAAATTAACTTTGCTTTGTATAGACTTAAGCGCAACAGGAGTGCCTTAAGCACTCAGCTTCGTATCCGGCTTGTGTATTCTCTCATTATGCCATACATAGATTACTGTCTCCTCGTCTATTATGATGTCTCGACTGAGCTGAATACCAAGCTCCAACGTTTGATCAATATGTGTTTGCGTTTTGTCTATGACTTGCGACGTGGTGAGTCTCTGGCGCCGTACTACGCGCTGCATAGTCTTCTTTGCTTAAATACTAGAAGGAAATATTTTGCACTTCAATTTATGTTTAAAGCTGCCAAGCGGGCACTGCCCCAATACCTGCTGGACTCTTTTCAGTTGCGAGATCCGCATCGGCCTTCCACCTCTAGAGTGGACGTACCAGGACCATTTCAGTATCCTTTAGTCAGGACGCAATCCTTAGCAGCGTTCATCACTGTTGATGGAATTAAGCTCTGGCAGTCTCTGCCTCCGGACGTGCTGGCATCCACCACCTTACCGATGTTTCGATTGCGTCTTAAGGATCACTACTCAATCCACTCTTAACATGTCATTGCCGCACTCCAAACAAATGAGAGTGGATATTCAAAATTAGGGCTGTTATCTCCCTCAACGTACTGAAAGTTCCATACATGTTACTATCTTTCAACTCGCCAATCTGTTTTACTGCAAACCTCGCACAGATAATTGAACTAATTGTGCGGCTGATCACTAGCCTGTCATCCGCTTACTTGTCTTAANG
>JABRWK010000083.1:78794-169932 GCA_013372445.1 Hypothenemus hampei | reverse complement strand
AATTAGGTAATTTCACTAACGATTAATCAAATATCAAGTAGCTTGATCTAGAAATTTTATTTCTAGAATGAATACGCGACAAGCCATGACATACCATTCTTATTTTGGAGCTGGAAAAACGAGCTCCCTCTATATGTTTCAAAAAATTATTTTTGATGTCTATTTCTTATGTATTCAAATAATATTGAAATTCAATAATAAAAAAAAAAAGAATTAAACGTTTTCTATATAAATTCCGAAAAAAATGCAAACACAGAGTAAAATTTGAACTTTAGTACCTTCGCTCATTTGCTCATAACTTCGGTATTTATCCATAAACTTTCTTCATCAATAGCTCATTTTTTTCGTAAAAGTGCGATCTATACGTAAACTACTAAACTGATTGGAGAACAATGTTATAAAGGTTTGTTAGGGATTCGATTACCTTTAATTTGACATCTCTGACCACCCAATCGGATGTTTCTACTCGAGATATGGTCTAAAATGTAAAGCTATATCCGAAAAAAATTTAAAAAAAATTTAACAATTTATATTTCAAAAACTTATCCATACAAAATTTTTTTAATGTCATTTTCGAGTTCAGGGAACCAAAACACACCAGAAAAAAATAGTGGCATTGAATGTACAGAATTTTTTTTTCAATTTGTAAACCAGTATTAATCAAATTTATTGTTTCATACAGGATGTCCAGCAGCAAATTTGGCTTAAGAACCATAAGAATATGAAATGAATATGAAAAAACATTATGGTTTTCATATTTTTTATTATAACATCACAAATTGTTTCTGTACACCCTGTACATAATTATTTATTATGAATTATTTTGAAGATAAAAAAATTATTTGTTAAATTATTTTAAAAATAACAGTGTAAATGAAGACATTTTTCTTAAAAAATGAGATTTCTTTATACCGTAGGTATTATCTCAATTTATGTGCCTAATTGTATTCATATATCGATAATCTACTTGTAATAGCTTGTAAGTTCATGTTTCAAAATTTTCCAGAAAATGCAAAAAACTGTCTAAATTGAAATTTCGAGTGCTTAGATTTTTTTTACTCTCTTTTTCTTTATCGTGATGTTTTCACCTCAATTTCAAGTTGATTATAATTTTTTCTCAATGTAACCGTAGCAAAAATTCATTTTTGAAAAAAAATAAGTTAGAAGCTTTTACAGTAGACCGTCAATATGTATTTATTATTAATGATAGCACTAACATACATAGGCATATTAGAACAAACAAAGGTAACTAAATGTATCAGCAACTATAATTTAAGGTTTAGAAATTATTAGTGTATGACTTATTGGTTATAGCAAAACCATTGGAATAATTCAATTAATTTTCGGTAGGCCATCAAATTGAAGTACTATTTGTTTAGGCATTTCACTGAAATGTTCATTGCGCGAGGTCTTTCAATCGACAAACATTTTTGCAACCGTCCAATCTAACTCTCTTGACTCTGTATAACAATGTAAACATGATGTAAATTTGGTCATGGACGTTACACCATTGATTACATATGAAAAATATTAACTCATATCTGAAGAGGGCTTTCATCGAAATATTTTCGTTTGAAGACACATAAAAAATCAATATCTTCTCTCTTGCGTTCTGACTACTTTTTGATTAAAAAATGCTTGTTACTGAGGGGAAATGAACAAGGAAAATACAATATTTGAGAAAAGTCCCTCGGGGGCTTAAAGGAATCTGTTAATACACCTAAAATACGTTCAATAGATGCTTGTTGTTCAGTTCGGATTTTCGCATTAAACTCTTATTAGCACAAAATTGGTTTTTTGGATAACACTCAAAATGTGTACTTTTTCTAAAATTCAATCATTTCACAATTCCTCTGCGTAATCATTACTATTTTATCGGTATTAACTTGTACAATTGACTGTTTTTTTTCTTTGATCATCTCTCTGACTTGTTTGCAAATGAGTTCTGTTAAATTTATGTGTGTTTCACAAGAATTAAAAAGTTTTTGTATGGGATTAATTAGGATTTCGCGGCCTCTATGTTTGCTTTTCTTCATTATCAGGTGCCATCAAGTGAAACCATTAATAACTGTCTGAAATAATGTGTCTTTTTTTCTATTGTTTTCACACATCACAATACAAAGTAAGAGGAATAAAGTTGTCTATGTGGTTTTAAGATGCCATTTACACAATAATAAAGTGTATTCGACCCTGCTTAATTGAAATATCAACTGCATGACAAGTAGAAATTTAGGAAAAATTATGAAAGAGTATTGATCCATACAGTACACTCGCGCTAGTGTGAACCTCCTAGTAGTATACACTTCAAATAAATATATAATATATCCAGTAGTATGAACAGTTTGAATCTCAATAGTACGAACAATTTTTTAACGCTTTAACGACCAGTGTATTTTTTGTACTCGTTATTCAAAAGGTTTGTCAGACAAAATTGACAGACATGGCCGTTAAAGTGTTAAACTCTATACCTCTCTACATTTCTTGTCATTACAGTGCTTGTTGGCAATATAATTCTAAAATACAGGGTGTTTACGAACTACTCATTTTATTTTTAAGGGGTGCTTAATGACCCGATAAGAAAGTGGTTAAATCTAAAACACTTTAATACAAGTTGCAAAATAAAAGAGATATGATTTTTTAAACAAATCATCCGTAGATACGATCAGAGAAAAACAATAATAATAAAAAAGATATCTCTCTTATTATGCAACTTTTGTTAAGATGTTTTGGATTTAACCACCTTCTTTTAAGATTACTAATCATCCCTTAAAATAGAGAAAAATTATTTATCCATGAGTTGTTTAAAAAAATATATCTATTTTTATTATAAAACTTTGTTAAGATGTTTGTAGTTTAATCATCTTCTATACCATTCTCACCATAAACTTTTTACGTTTGTTAAAGATTATAAAAAAATTGAAAGCCAGGGAGCAGATAAGCACTGCTGTTTTGGACTTACATTAATATTTTGCGCCTTTAAATATACCCTTGATGGTGTGAACAGTCTTGATTGTATGAACATGCTCGGTTTTTTGTGTTCACATTAGCGCGAGTTTACTATGTATATCAGTACCAGAAAGGTAAACTGTCGTAATTCCACTTTTACCCCGATATGGAGTTAACAATATTTTTACACTGCACTCATTTAATTTTCTATTGTGGTAAAATGGGTGTGTTATATTTTTAATTTTGAAAATGTTCTTTCTAATGTAAGTGAATTAGCATTGACATTTGTTTTTCTCGCTACTGAAAATTTCCATTTATGGATATACGACAGTTCACCTCTCTGGTACTGATATGTAGTTGATCCTTGACTATCGAAACAACAAGAAAGTTGGGTTTCTACGGCAACAAAATATGTGGTAAACGTCAAAAACTATTTTGGCCTTATATTTGTGTATGAAAACACTTTCTCCCAAATATCTGAACACTCTAGAAGCGAGCTATATTGAAATCATAGGCCGAATGTAAATGCGATCCGAATTGTCACTGTTAAAGTAAATTGGTTACCATTCTATAATCTAAAGGTTAATTATCAATCAACGGCATAGACGCATTTTCGATCTTTAAAGTCAAAGAAAGTTCTCATTCAAAGATCTGCGGAAAAAGTCACACTTTTTTGGAATTTTGATAGGAGAGTCTTTACCTAAGACTTGGAAGAAATGGAAGAACTAACAGAAGAGGATCGCTTAATATTATTAACAAGGCTGAGCGCTGAAATAGTGACAAAAAGGCGTATAGTGGTTGTGCAATGTCATAATTAAACTTCGTCATTAGGGATTCGAATTTGTAGAATCCCCCTATTACACCTCTCCAAAATAAAGCTCCGAATATAGTTAAGTTGTTTGGAAACTTTAATTTCTTCTGCAGTAGTTTAAGAATGTATCAATATATCTCTTCGTACATTAAGCTCGTCTACCATTTGGAGACAAATTAAAGGATTCCCTTACGGCTATTGTTTATCGCGTAAACAAATTAAGAGAGATTTGTTAGCGAATTAGATAAATGTCAAGGAAAATATAAAATATTTTTCCATATTTAACATTCATTAGTATTATTATTGTTGTTGCCGATTGAAAAAAAAAGTCTCTTGTAATATTCTAATTATATTTCTAGGTAAACCACTTATACCGACATCATTTTCATTACAATGATGCTCTCGCGTTTTTAAATTATGTAAAAACGTCTTTTAGAGATTTAATATTAGGAAGAGAAAGAGAAATATAATTTCGAAAGCCGTACGTAGTCGCCTTTAATAGGATTTAGGTATTAAAGAAGCCGTTTATTTGCCCGTAACCAGTTCGAGTTCCATATTTCCCCTGTCTTTCCGTAAGTTCCGTAATAATTTTCTCCAATGAAAATTTAAGCAATGATTCATATTTTATGGTTGGTACGTGAATTCCGGATTATTGCATTCGAAGAAAACGGGAAAAGTTACTTAAAAATGTGCTTTTTCTATTCGGAAAAGTATGCTCACAAGAGTCATGCAAGATGCTATCGTAAAGGAAGAGAATCGCTAATCGAGCTTTATTTATCTAAGTTATTGACGTTTCAAACCCAATGTGTGTACGTTGTTGTTGAAAAGGTTGATATTTATTCGTTGAAACGCACATATTTATTCTAGAGGTTATGGCTTATTTTTGGAAATAAATCTGCAACCCTTTCGCATGCCCGAAATTAGTAATCATCTGGGGATAAAACACGAAAATGCTTACTCAACCAGTTAAAATATTTACTTAGGCTTCTCCCTTCCCTCTTCGTGTCATCATCGTGAAAAAAGGTTTCCCTTGCCTCCTGATTAAGTGAGGTATATCTAATTATTTATTCCCTAAAATAGTCATTGCTCTTTCGAATCCAGACACAATGGAAGACAAGCGGTAAAATCAGTAGATAATACAGCAGATATAACGTTCGAAATGCCAACCACCAATAAAAAGGACACACTCTTCTTGAACATTGCCTAAGATGATATATATATATATATATATATATATATATATATATATATATATATATATCTATATATATATATCCATTTCCATACTCAGGTTATTAAACATGCCATTCTTCAAGCCAGAATGAAAAGAAAGTGTCATGTTGACAGAACCTTTGAGGACTACAGCTTAATAAAGAGGCAATTGGCATTTCACCTCCAATCCCGAGACTGACATTTAGTTAGCGGAAGGCTCGAGACATGGAGAATTGCACCATCTGGGCGCAATGAAGTCTTAAATTCACAATACCTAAAGGAAATAAATGTGGGCCAACTCCTGAAGCTGGTCAGAAATTTCGGTCTAGGATTGTTGGACAATAATTAAGAACAGGATATCAGAGAAGATTCAAAGATCTAGGGGAGAAAGGTTCACTCCTTTATTTATATGTATTTATATAACATGTCAACAATGATTTTTTGAGTAACATGCATGTAATTTTGCACTAAGTCGGTCAATGGATTGATACGATGCTTTGAACAGGAATCAATGGAGCAGCCCGTTAGATCCTCAGATCTTACATTTATTGGTTTTTTGTACTTTATAAGTAAAAGTTTCTGTAAATAAGCAAGAACAAAGAGTTGGCAAAATTTGTGCCAGAAATTATTAACTTTCAGACGCTTTACATTTGACAAATTTCGTTTTTTAATGGTACAGCGAAGATAATTCTGTTGAACATTTTAAAGATATTTTCTATAATCTTTCACCAGAATGTATTTCTTATCAAATTATTTATATTTTTCACATTCAAAATGTAAACGAATGTCACCTTAATTACAATCAACTTCCGGTTTAAGGATCGGAACGAGTGCAATAGTAACTAAAATATGTATTTTCATTTGGTGTCAATTCAAAAATATATTTTTAATTATAGGTCGATTAAGAAGCTTTGGCCAAAGATTTAAATAAACAACAAGCGGTCTCGGTCAGTCTGAAATCTTTGCCAAAATATGCAATGACTTATTTTGAAAATATGCAATGTCGAGAATGTCCTGTGCACTCATGACTCTCTCAGTAGTAAAATTGCGTATTTATTTTGCCGGGGGACGTCTATATGTATGTACGTATGTGTCGTAAAATCGATGAAGATCATTTTGAGTTTCGGCCAGGTTTCAATGTCGCCTTTGTTCGCACAACCATATAGTGATTTACAAAAATATCTACACTATGAATAAACTGAGTTATATGGGTTTAGCCGACCGGCAACTTTAAATCAGATTTATATACTCTTGGCAAATTAAAGATAAAAATTTTTAGGGCTGTATTTTAAGAGTTGAGTTATCTTGAAAACTCAATGAGTCACTATCTTTTTTGTTGTTCTAACCTAAATAGCAATGACGTATGATAAATAACTATTAATAATGTAAGCTTTTTGTTGTGACGAATGGAGCACAAGACAATGTGACTTGTATAACAACACAGTCTTTCAAACTTTTTCAAAATTCAAGATCCTTAATGCGACACTTTTATTTTTCAACATTTTTATAAGTTATCAAACTACTCGATCAATCCACAAATGTAATTTTGGCAATGGCCTTCTCCGGTGATGTGGTCTGATTTTTGCATAATTATTTTGTTATATTCAAAAATATGTAAATGGAAACTATAAGATGTTAAATCTGGGGAATAGGACGGATGAGACAGGAATTCATAGTGTAATTCAACCAGTTTTACAGTAACGATTGCAGCTGGTCATAATGAAACAGCACTTTTTTGTTCGCCAAATACGTCTGTTATCCCTTTATTTGTCATCGAAAAAGATTAATAAATCCGCACAAGACTACTTGATGATTGTCATTTCTTCTTAAATTAGTCTTAAAAATGATATCTCATTTTTTTTCCTTGGTTTTCATGACCTCTTCTGTCGAGCTGGTTTTATTTTTGTCGTGTTTGAAGTGGGTTTGCCGAGTGAAATCTACTGTTTTGGCCACACCTTTGTAGTTATTTGTCGTCTAGTAATGGATTCATATTTTGTCAACAGCATGTAATTTTTTTTATGTTTGATATGTTGGATACTTTCAATTGGGATGTTTACTTTGTCACCACTTTGTCACTACTCTAATTTTCACTTGACGTTCTGCGAACATTTTGTTGATCACACGCTCAAAAAACAGTTGAATTTCTTCAACCAATATTTGATAATCATCAATCACCATTTTTTCTATAGCTACTCTGCATCTTCATATTTAACTAAGACTTTGACAGTGTACGATCTGAATTGTAAGTTTCTTTTCTATATATACAATTATCTGATTGATTGCTTGGCAAGTTTGAACACAAATAAATGTTTTCTTCCGTGAGAGCAGGCTGAGTATCACATCTAGCTGGTCTTTATTCATCCAGTATCTTCTGCCCAGGAATCTACATGAGGTAATCTCGTGTTAAGTTCCAGTCAGTCCAGTTTCTGTACACACTTTCACTTTCACAATGGTCATCTCTACAATCTGTGCATATTAAGATGTTTTTGTCGGTGACACCTTCAGCAACAAAATATGTAATTTACGGACACTTTTCAGAGTAGCTACAGGTTTCACCTAGGAGATACTTATCTTCTTTGATAAAATACTTTAAAGAATCATGTTGACTAATTGGCACGGATCTAAAATTTATATACTCAATATTTTTATTTGTGTCAAGCGTAAAATTTTTTGCCCGAATATTTAACCATTTTTTAGTTTCACCATCTATAAAAGCCTTCATTCTTACTTTTCTAATTTCAACTGGCAATAAATTAATGAAACATTGTTGATATTATTACAGGTCTGACACATTGCTTCGGGGAATTCTATTTTAGAAACTCAAGTTAAAAAGATTAATTTAATGATTTCATAGTTATGTAATTTCCTCATAAGTCCTACTGCATTACACTATTATGAATATTTATTGTTTATACATGTTTTTTCCATTTTCCAGGAAGTCGGTAGCATCATAGGCAAAAAAGGAGAAATTGTTAAACGGTTTAGGGAAGAGGTAAGTAAGAGGGAATCAATTCTTTAACGCACAAAACTAATTTTTTTATTATTTTTTTTTTTTTTTAGTCCGGAGCTAAAATTAATATATCGGACGGTTCATGCCCGGAACGAATTGTTACAGTGACCGGACCGACCAGTTCGATATTTAAAGCATTCACACTTATATGCAAGAAATTCGAAGAGGTATGTAATTTGATAATAAATATTATTTTTCTCCTAGAAAAATACATTGTTATACAATAATTCTTTATACACTTGTACGATATCCTATATTGTATTATGTAATCTTCAATTTGTTGCTGATTATTTCCTTCCTTTATTTTTCTTTGTTCTTTATATGCAATAATCCTCCAAAAATTATCGCTCACGTTTTATTATCATGTTATTTCAAGGGCATTAAGCAATAGCTACTCAATTTTTATTTCAAATTTACTAGAACTGTAAAACGTCTGAGAAAAGACTTGTACATTTTCAAATTATATTTTGTTCCTATAACCACCCTTTTTATACTGCTTTATTATTGTAGTATTTTATTTTTTGTTTACCTCTAAATGTTGTTAACTTGATATTCCCCCCACACAGTGGTGTTCGCAGTTCCAGGACAATTCGACGAACAGCGGTAGTGGAGTACCACGACCCCCAATTACCTTGAGATTGATCGTCCCAGCCAGTCAGTGCGGTTCCTTAATCGGAAAGGGTGGTTCGAAAATCAAGGAAATCAGAGAAGTGACGGGAGCGTCAATTCAAGTAGCCAGCGAAATGCTGCCAAATTCAACTGAGAGGGCCGTCACCATTTCGGGCACCGGCGAAGCAATCACTCAATGCATTTATCACATTTGCAATGTTATGCTCGAGGTGAGTATTAAGTTTAAAAATAGTTGATTAAAAAAATTATCCATTATTATTTTCAGTCCCCCCCTAAAGGAGCCACAATTCCTTACCGCCCCAAACCTCAAGTCGGCGGTCCTGTGATCCTAGCCGGCGGACAGGCGTACACAATACAAGGCAATTACGCCGTGCCTGCGCACGCTGACGTAAGTACCCCTCTCATTTCTCCTCTCCTAACACCTCACCACGCTCCCCCGCATCATCCGCTGCTGGGCGGGCCCGCATTGGCCGCCGTGGCTCCACAGGCGCCCCCTACGACGCTCTTCGAGCTCAAGAACGGACCGTTGCCGGCGCACGCGGCCCTCCCGCCTCAGCACCTGCTGCCAGATGTAAGTTGAACGTATTGGTGATCCCCCTCATCTCCCACAAACACTATCACCTTTGTGAGTATCTCGCTATTCCTCTGTGATGGACCTACCCACTATTCACCCCCTCTTGCAATTTTTTATATTCTATTTCGTTTTATTCTTTTTAACTCTGCCCCATTCAAATTGTTGTTATTTGTTCGACCTAAAACATTGCCTTTCGAACTTAAGAGTTGTGGTTCATTGATAAACTCTCTCTGTTGTTTCTTTTTCCCGAGGTATAATTGCTTGTCGTTATGACAACTCGTAAGTTCTTGTATGCGAAATGAATCTGTCAATTCTCCGTTTTCCTTCCATTGTAAGCCAGTTCATGTTGATGTTGGAGCATGTGATAATTTTAAATGTTTGTAATTAAGTGGTAGTGCTCTTTTAGATTACTTAGATGAAAGAATGTTTTTAAATTAGCCATCCATGCTCTCTAGCAGAACGAAATTAATAAAAAAAATTCTTGTTACGACTATGGCAATATCGCCTATTTATTATTGAATTCTTTACAAATTTAGCATGGAAATATATATATAGTATATCTATGTAGTTAAGCATGATAACAATAATTATTAGAATATATTATAAAATACGTCGTTAAAACGTAAAATATATTGAATATATAAAAAAAATTAAGTGTCCACCTTAGAATAGAATGAGTATGTAGTACACTACCGGACAAAATTAAATCGTAGTTCAGGTCTGACTGTTTTCAGAACAGTTCTGCATACATGACGAATATTGAACATTCTAAACTATTACTAGCTACAGCTACTTTTTTATAAAAAAAAACAGGATAATTAAAATTCATAAAAGGTTCCATTCAATGGTGAATCAAACTTTAATAACTTCAGAAGTAACGATTGACTATTTATTTATACACCGTTAATCTAAAAAATGTTTCTAAATGTCGGTTTTCACATCAGATTTATTCACAAAATAACAAAAGTCATGTTGCTGAAGATAGAATCGAAGTTTTTTTTTCAAATACTTCAATAAAAAGAAAAATTGCATCAATGATAATAACTTTATAGTTCCTAAATCGCCTATCTTATTGACCATATTTAAATCATCTTCAAAAATTTTGAGTGATACATAAAAGCACAAAGCCAAAACAACCCCTGATATCAGTAAATCAGAGATGCCATTTGTCCAAATTAAAACTTTGTAGCTAATCTAATTGCTTCCATTATTTTAAAAGGATCAGAAAACATGGTTAATAATAAGTGTATTTTTTGTAAATGTTTTATGTTTTTTAAATCTTCGGGGTCATTTTTTTGTCCGATATTGTATGTTCAAAATGCACAGGTATACTAGGATGAAATTCCGAATATTTAAGAAATCAAATAAAATTTGTGATTATTATATTGGTTATTGAATATATTGTTGATTAATAACTCCATTGGAACCATTTTTGTGTAAGTTTTCATTTAGAAGACTTTTTGAGCAACACATATAAGAAAATCATGATACAATCGTTAGAATATTTTCTCACGTTGTAGTATAGAGAATACAGGGTTTCTTATAATTTACTGTACAAACTTAAGGAACGTATTTCTGACTACATTTCCACAAACATATCTTATGTATAAAACCTAAAAACGTAAAATATAAGCTTTAATATTAAAATTTTGTTTTTAAAATACGCGTCAGCACAAAAGTCAAACATTACCATGAATAATCTTTGTGATTTGAGTTCAAATTTAAACCATCCCTTGTTTATCTGATTTAACTCCATCTGATTATTATTTCTTTCCTTATTTCATTATAAAAGGGTGGTTTGCAGATCAAAAGAAACCATTTTTTTAAGCCAGTGCAGTTTCGTCTGTATAAAGTGGAAAATTCAAAAAATTAATTTCTTACAATGTACTAGGAATGTTATTACTTCTTCATACTAGGCTACGATTAGAATGAAAATATCTGTAGCTCGGTAACTATGGCCACTGATCATTTGTTCATATGAAATTTCTACTTTGATATGAAATAAATGCTTCTAAAGTATGTACAGTGTATATCATGCAACACCCTATGTATTTAGTATGATTCAAGTAATCATATTTATTCAATTGACTACTTGTGGTATTCTCGTATGTTTCAATACTTGCCTAATTATTACACTACACTAAATGTAACTAATTAACGCATGTAACATAAGTACATTTTATAAATCCTTTATGTATGTATTATGTTTATTTAATTTGTTGTTATAATTACGTGATCAGTTTAATTTTTTTTTCGAGTTATATTGGTGATCTTCAAATACTTAATTTTTATTCTTGCATGTTTTCTTATTTTACGTCATTTGGTCCATCATTTGATCGACTCGCATCTGGCAGCTGACCATGGTGTAACTGCATTAATAGAGAGGGACGTAGTGTGGTATTTAAGCAAGTAATTTTTAGGTATTTTTAAATACATATAAATAAATATATCTATGATAAAATCCAATATCATTGAAATTATGGAACTCAAAAGCAGATCTTTTTCTATCATAGAACTTGAGTTTTGTACTGACAAAAGCCATTTTATACATGTTTCGTAACGTTACGCTATAAAACAAAAAAAATCTAACTAAACTACTTGGATGTGTGCAATTAATTTGTTTCAGGTGGCAACATTAACCAAAAATCCATTGGCTGGATTAGCGGCCCTTGGATTAGGCGGTTTGGCACCGGCGAATACTGGTGGTCTGAATCCTGCAGGTAATATTTTTAATAATACATATAAAAATAATTAGGAACATTGTGAATCTTGTTACTTTTTGAAAAAAATATTGAATTTCTTTGTCACATATTAAAATTACAAATTTTAAAATGATTATTTTGATAATCTAGAAAAAATTCTCTTATTTCAACTAATCATCTATATTGCACCGCAAAAATCGCGTGTTATGGAAGGATTGACTGTTACTACAAATTACTAACGTGATTTTTTACAAATCTAATTCTTAATTTAAATTTGTTTTATAGCTTTGGCTGCATTGGCTGGTTCCCAATTACGGACTTCGAACTCTCGAAATCAACAAAACACCAATCAACAAACCACTGAGATGACAGTACCAAACGAACTGATTGGCTGCATAATCGGCAAAGGTGGCACTAAAATTGCAGAAATTCGTCAAATTTCCGGTGCCATGATTCGCATTTCAAATTGCGACGATCGCGAAAGTGGCTCTTCGGACCGAACCATAACAATTTCGGGTACTCCTGATGCCGTTGCCCTTGCACAATACCTAATCAATATGAGGTACGTACTTGTTAACGTGTTGAAAATTTATTTTTTCTTCTGAAGCGTTTATTGATGAATTCGTTTTCGATCCTGTCCTATTGTGTGTATGAAAGTGGAACGAGCGAGTGTGGATTTTTCAAACCTAATATTAATCCTTTGTTTGGTCAAAACTTACGGGTGCAAGGGAAAGCAACAGTTTGAAAAGAAGAAAAATATCTATGAATTTTTATTAACTAAGATTTTCAATTTAATGGTAATTTTATTGCCCAAACAAAAGGGCGCTTTGTAGAAGAATTTATTGCGAATATTGAAGTGAGCTATGTGATTTTTTTTAACTTATCCAGCTGATGTGGACTGAAAAATTTCCAAACGAGATACGCGGATGTTACATGTACGGGATAATTTTTATTTCTATTTGTAGTGTTTCGTTTTGAAATTGAATT
This sequence comes from Hypothenemus hampei, assembly GCA_013372445.1. Classification (NCBI taxonomy): domain Eukaryota; kingdom Metazoa; phylum Arthropoda; class Insecta; order Coleoptera; family Curculionidae; genus Hypothenemus; species Hypothenemus hampei. The sequence goes on along the minus strand of JABRWK010000083.1, from coordinate 157,060 downwards.
TTAAAATGCTGTTTATTAATTTACTTTTTGGTTTCAATGTTTGTTGAGAGGTCTTTTAACTGTCTAAAAATTGAAAACCCAGTGAACATTCTTTATCTTCTTGAATTTGTTACTTTTCCATACATATGTACATGACTACAGATGTGATTAATTATTACTGCATATATCAATTTTGTGAAATGTTAATTATAGGAAAATTTTGAAAACTTAGTAATTGCCGTTTTCCATTAAAACATAAACAAGCTAGTATTGTTTATCAATCAGTGTTACCAGGTCCATTGATATTTCATCGACATCTAATTGAAAATTCCTGTTGTTTTAGTATGAATTAGGTAAATAAATGTAGATCTAACCACTACTTGATGATGGCAAACAGCTTTGTCAAAAGTGACAGAAAACACTTTCACCTCTTGGTAATGGGAGCACCAACTATTTAAAATCTGATGAACTAGGCAGAAATACTACAACAAGAATCAATAACCTACAAATGATTAGTAAAATAAAAAATTAAAATGATATATGTACATGCAGTAGCTGGCTGCCTTGCAGTAACTCGTAATATTGCATTTAAACCATTACAACCCGTTACTGCCTTTGTCAACTTGCCATCCAGCTGATATTGTGTAAATTCAGCATAAGTTCGAAGAACTTTGTTCCATAGCATTGTCCCAATGCCAAGTTGTTAGTTAATAACTTCACCATCTAACTAATCCTGGCGAAGCTCATGTAGATATGGTAATATCCAACAATAGAAAACTGACAGAGCTCAAAAGGCAAACAAGCAAAATGATGAGAATATAAGGCTTTTAGAGATAGAAAGTAGAAAAAATAATATTATGTGTAAAAAGAGTAAAGCATAATACATGCCTCAGACCATTGTCCATATAAACAGGATGGCGGTTATATTTTACAAAACGGTTATATACAGATGACATCTAAAAGAAGTAGTTATTTATTTTATTTTCAAGGCTAGGTAGCCTGGAAAATGATTTTACTAATATTATGGTTTGACCATTGATAACAACATGGCTTGGCAACACTGATACCTGACAATATAGAGCTTGCAATGTCAAAAATTTTCCCAATTTCGTCCATCTCACATTTTTATCCACCTGACTGTCCTTTTTTAACACACACGTACTATCGCAAATTTCAAAACATTTTCTTATTAGAAAAAAAAACAAACTAAAACAACCAAAAATCCTATTATCCTCCTACCTACCGTGACCCTAATTGTCCACTTTGTGATCCTCCGCAGCGTCGAGCTCCAAAAGGCCAACTTAGAATCGCAGGGTTCCCCAAACGCCAGCAGCTCGAATTCCACATCGACCAGCGCGGCAACCGCCACCTCCTCCTTGGCCAGTGCCATACCTCTCGCTCAATTATTGGCCAAACCTGGCGCCCTAAACGCCCTCACCAGTCTGAGCGCCTTGGGCGGTCTAACGGAACTTTTGGGGGCCCAGGCGAGTGCCGCCACCGCCCCCGTCCAAACCACTGGCGTGCACAGGTCTCATAAATCGTCTTCGAATTATGGACGGTCTAGTGAGGGTAGCAAACTGAAAAACGAACGTAACAAATACAATCCATATTAAATCGATGGATCTAAAAAGGAGAGAATAATTGCTCTCATAAGACTTTATATTTTTGATAGGCGCCTATTTCTAGAGTCGGTGATGACGTATGCATTTTGGGGCCATTTTTAGAGACTTTCTTAGTGGTTGATTGTTAGGAAATGTAAAGTTGCTACATAATCAGCACCCAGAAAGAAATGACAAATTGTGTTCGTAAATCTTGATAGAGGGTGTCTTTTTATTGTCCGGATAGGTACGTAGCAGAATTTTTATACGTGATTTCTGAAAAAATTGTTTATATTTTACTTGATATTTACATTTTATTCCTTTAATAAACTACTTTTCTGCAATCATACATATTGAAATACCTTCAAGAAATCAGTTTCGAACCTATAAATTAATTTATTTACTGTTTTTTTTTAATTGTGACAAACATGAGATATACAAACACAGTTTTTCCTTCAATTGATCTTGCAAATTACGTATCAGTAGTGTTTAGGGTGTGGGCTTCGAGCTCGTAATAGTAGGATATTAAAAGATTTTAGACTTTACCGTAACTTTATCGATTTGGGGACAAACTCAAATATTGATAGGGAACATTTGAGCCGGATAAAATTGTGAATAGTACACAATGAACTAAAATTTAAGGTTCGATGTGAACAATAAAGCCTTAGCCTTTTTTTGTAAATATTTTGAAAAATTGTTAAATTAGGACGTAGGACGTCTAATAAGATTTAAATTAATCAAATGAAATTTTACGCTTGTACTACAAAAATATAAAGTCGATTGAGATTCTTTGTCTCAATATAACACAGATATAAGACGCTATTTTTTCCGTTCGTCTTACAATTAGTTACTAAGCTGTAATTTTTTTTATACTAAGAAGAACGAGCTTTTTGAGGTCTAAGGGAGCTCTCAGACGATTGTTTTGGAATTTTTTAGATATTCGTTTTATCGGTACGAAAAATGAAAGTTCGACGAAGTTGATATCCCACGCGTCAAGCGAATAAGCAAAAATGCCAAATATTGACCAAATACGCAATTCGTCTGGGAGCACCCTTAAAGGCTCGTTTCTTATTTTTGCTTATTTTTCATTACGGAAAAAAACTGTATTCTTGGTCTAAACGTTTCACAAAATAGCGATTTAATCTGTAAATACATACTAAATTCTAATAACACTAAACATAATATTAATATGCACTTAGGAGTGTAAGATGTTAAGTACAGGGTACAAATTTATACTAACAATAAGAAAGAAATTGAATCACGTTAAGAATAGACACATGCATTGATCCTATAAGGGATGTTTAAGAATTATGCCAATTATACAGTTTGTTTTGTTACAAGTCATCACTTATTAAGTCAAGAAAATTCATTATGTGCTTTAACCTGCTTTCGGGCTCAAGTTTCTAAAGCAAAATTACGACTAATGGGTCCATAGACCTGTATATCTAGGTTTATTAATGTTTAATTAGTAATATTCATGTCTTTTTGTTAGTTTTTTATATACATTGTGATCTACTTAAAAGCGGTGCACTCCTTTAACTTTTTTATTTGTGTTCTAAATTTCATAGATAATAATAATCAAAACAAAGAGAATAAAACACTCTATTTATGACAAAAAAGTCAAATCCAAAGTCATCAAATTATAGTCTACTATAATATATTTTTCTATGCCAGAAATGGCTAAGAAATTTAGGGAATTTTTTGAGAAAAATTGAGTCCGCCACTTTTTCAAAATAAGTAGATATAGTACACTGATTTTTACCAAAAAATAATTCGTTTTAACTTATAAGGAAATTTTTGTGTTATACTAATAAATTGCTTCACATAAAAAAAATTCTATAAGCTAAAGCTAATTTTTTTTTTAATAAAATTTGGTATATATCGATTTGAAGAACATCTAATTGAATAGTATAGTTTATAGGTATATATTTTTTTCAACCCTTAAAACCTTACTTCAATTTTAGATACAAAAAAAGTATTTTAATAAGATTTCGTTAATTTATTTTAAATAGGACTTTTTAAATATACATACATACATATACATATGTATAGAGTTTTTCATTCTCTATCTTTTGGGATTTTATTTATTAAATATGGAATGTAAATTAAAGTTGTACGAGTGCTCCGCTTGTAAGTGGATCATCCTGTATACTTTATATAAAAAAATGTGGTTTTAAACTTCAATTGTTATTCTGATAAAATTAAAAACCACTTCTTAGGACTTGCTTCATTATAATACAAATTCTCTTTTTATTTTTCGTATATTTATTTTTATTGCACATATATTATGCCCTACATAATACGATTATAATAATTGTAATAATTATCATATATTCACTTTATTAGCTTAATTCATATTTTTATCTTATTCTAAAATTTAATGTTTAGAAGTACAATACAATATACTATGTACAACTGATTTGTATGTGTTTTTTTTTGTATTATTTTTGTATAAAAATTGGTTCAAAGCATGTTCTTGGAAAGGTATGAGAATGATTTTGTAAAAAGAAACTAAATAATTTTAACGATTTATATGCCTGTTCATTCCTTAGATTTACCCCCCGACTTTGATCCTTCAGAGAGACCGCTCAAAATCACCCCATCTGTTGTGTGTAAATTCTCAAACCTGTCCTAAACCACCAAACAAAAAAAATCCACCAACCAAATATCAACTTAAGTGTGAAAGTATGCGTGTCAACCGCACTACCACAACCATCATATCCTAATGCCTGCTAACAAACAGACCGATGCCCCTTCAATCTGTCCGGATCCGGAACGAAGAAACCAAAACTTTTAAAGTCTTGTATCCTGGTAAGATTTCCATCCGTTTTATCCCCCACTGAACCTGCTTTTTTAGCGAATCAATTTTAATCACTTTTCGACACAACTGGTTCAGCAATTGTAAACTATTTTATTGCTCAATAGTCATTAATAGTAATCATTATATTGTTCTATAGGATATCGATGGAAACTGCAACTCTACCAGGACTGCCGGGCTACCATTATTTGACTCCACATCATATCGTTAAAGCACCCATCCATTAAGACGAATTTTTACCAATCACATTTGCATCAGACAAAAAAAAATGAAAGATTGATGGAGGAAAACTATAATTGACGTTTTATGTGTGATACTATTAAGAGTTTTTTTTGTTAAATAGTAAGTATTTTTTGGTTTTTTTTTTCTTGTAGTTGAGCGTTTTGAATCGGAGTTTTTAGTACGTCTATCTAGTAAGTCAGTAAAGAAACATCCCTTTGTTAGCTAAAAGGGGTTGCTAAAAACACAATCTCGTAATTGAATAAATTTGGGTGCTTAAATGACAAACTACAAATTGTAAAATCAACAGATCCTTTACATTTTCAAACAAAAAAGATTCGTTTCTATTTGTCAAAATCAGTAGTTGAGGTGTGCAAATTAATAAAAATTTTATGTTTCCCTCTTTGCCATTGTGAGTTTAGTACAGTATGCCTTAAGAAAGTCAAAGATTGGATAATAAAATTATACCTTCTTTGTGAAGTGACTTCCTCGTATTCTGTCTTTGTGATTTGTTGACATTAGGAGGCTCACGACGAGTTAGAAATGGAGAACTATCGATCTGTCATAACTATAAATCAACGATAATTTGAAATAGTAAAAATTTCGATTAATATATTTCTCTTTATTTTAGGAAAATATATCGACAAAATAGATGTTATTTTGATTGCCAGAGGGTTTTATAAGTGATCGAAGTGGCCCATACATTTCGGTTATTTAGCAAGGTTTTAACCGTGCGGTTCAATTCAAAAACTAAACAGGTTTTATTATTTCAGTGGATTTTTAAAGCTACATAATCTAATTTCCGCTTTTTCATTAATAGGTATTACAATCAGCACTGTTCGAAACAGACGTTTTTATTAATACCACAATATTAACCGTTCGGATACAACCGAAATGGATGATTCCCTTAAAAAAGGAGCAAATTGAAGAGAAATGTAATTTGTCGAAACGATCAATAGTTAAAGCTTTCACTATTAATTATTATTGTTACCATTGACTTGACTATCCATATTTCTCCTCCTCAATCAAGAGCTAATTTTTTAGAAAGCAATATTAAAATTACCATGTAATAAGTAATTCTGTTTGGACAGAGCAAAAATGTAGCTCTAATTGTCAGACCATCTAAGTCTATGTACTAATCTCAAATGACGTTAAGGATTACAGCTTTTTTTTAATGTGTTTGAAACTTGCTGATGTTACACGAGAGATACAGCTCATAGCAACCTTCAATATCAAAAGTTAGTTTTCAAATTATGTATGATAAATATTTTGTTTCTATTAACAGTAGGAATGTTTCTTAAGTGACTTACCCTGTATATAAATAACGGATGTACATTAAATCTCAGTTTTTTCTTATGAAAATGTCAAACGTATCTCAATAAGTCTGGTCTACGTGTTTTGTTCAAAATAAAAAAAAAGTACAATTAAAGAGCGAGCAGAGGATTAGAGTTATAACAGGCATATCTTTTGAGAACATATCAGTTGAAATCACTCCCATTGGTGGTAACAATTTCTTTTTTTCTTTTTCAATTTGAAACTAAGCAAAGACTGTCAATTGTTTGGCAATAACGGAGAGAATGTAGACCAGATTTAAAAGAAAAAGATTCAATATTCTTTAGACAATATATTGAAAAAATAATATATTCGCCGGAAGTAAAAATTGGTACTGGGAACAAAGCCAAAGAATTTCCGTTTCAAACTTTTATATATACATAATATTTATGTAGGTGTAGTTTTTTGTAGAGCGTTATATTTATTAAATTGTATACGTAGTTGATGCGTAATTGGATTGTTATATTCCATATTATTATGATAAAAAAATATTAATAAATGACGTGACGTTTAATATAATTCGGTTAACGTCCCGTTGGCTGTAAGAGCTTTAATCGTTCTAAAATAGAAAATAAAATAAGTTTCAACGGGGCCGTTAAGGAACAAAAAAAAGTTCTCGTTAATTTTTTTCGTTGCTTAGAAAATGTTTTTTTTTTCACTTGTTATAAGAGATCTGGAGTGATTTGGGCAATTTCGTGATCATCAAAGGCTCTTGTGAGTAAAACGTACATACATATATTAGATGCGATGCATTTTTTTTTTGTTTTAATATATCGGGCTGTGGATAAAGTATTTTGTACTAACTACTTGTAATGTGAATATCTTCTGTAAAATGAACTATTGTGCCAAAAATTCATTCTTCCCCCTTTCACTCAAGTCGTTTTAATACATGTCAAACGGTTGAGTTAAAGCAAAGACTTCATTAAACTATATAAAAAAAAAGCTTCCACATTTAAAACAAGAGCGTACTTCACAGATTTTTAATCAATGAGTTTGCGAACTCTAATTTCATGTTACAATACTACTTTACCAGGAGTGATTAACAATCTGTAATGTTCGCTATATGTAGCTCTCGCTGTCCACACGAAAGACTTGTTTTTACATTCTTGTTAAAAATGCTCACTTCACTTCATTTTATGACGACCCTTCTACCTTTTCAACCTTTCTAATTTCACGTTCTAATTTTTTATTTAATGTAACATTTAAAAAATTTGCTTACATCTTGAATTTGTAATTGGCTACAATGTGTGACATTAACGTTATTAGATGTTAAAAAAAACGATTACTTTTACATGTAAGTTCTTCAGAGTGTATTTTAGATAATTAGTGATATCCTTACACTGTTAGTTATAGAATTTATAACCAAATTTCATAAAGAAGATCGATTTGTCTAGTCATTTCTAGCTCAAAGATTTATTATTATTATTATTATTATTATTATTATTAATATTATTATTATTATTACTTGAAATCCCAATTTTTGAGATATTATATAAAAGACATTTTTTTAGTTTTAATATAATTTTAATGGACCAAAATATTAAAATTAATAAAGTATTCAATTTTGTAAACTTACCATTTAAAGGATAAAGGAAGGACAAACTATTTAGACATGAACATTTCACACTCGTTTGTTTAGTTCATTTGATAACAACATATATACTGCATATCTTATAGGTCGATTTCAATATAAAGAATAAATCTCAGTAAGCCTTCTATCAATTAAATGTCAAGTGTCAAAATGGATACACGTTTCTTAGGAATCACGTCAATAAAATGGCTCGTTTCAAATGCCATTTAAAATGGACGATCGTTTTCACAACTTGGACTATAATTAGGGACAATCCTATTATACGTTTTGAGACTTACGTTAGTTTAAAAATATCGTTCCTTGCCCCTAAACCTAACCTAACTTGCTTTAACCCATTGACAATGAAATAGTAAAGTTTCACAGTTGGCAGCACTACTTCTAATGGTGTGCTATAGTCAGCTATAGTAGCTTATTAAAAGAATAATTGTTGCCAATTTGAAAAATCCAAGAGAAGCGTACAAGTTCCCCAGTTTCCAGGTAAATTACGAACTTTTTTGTTATCTTAAATAGAAAGTAAATTACCAATATATTTTAGAAAATCGGTAGATTTACATTAATTGTTCGGCTCTTTAATAGGCGTCGTGTTGTGCAAAGGGCAATCAGAAAATTAGCTTGGCATTAGGAGCATTGAAAATTTAAACACTCAACGTTAAATTAAATTTTGAAATCTATAAAACGCTTTTTGTAGACTGATTTATAGGGAAATTATTCGATTAAGATTAGATATAAGCGAGAAACTTGATGAAAATGAACGAAAAAAAATCGTTTATGGGTATTAAAATTTAATATTATCGAGCAGCATGCAAACGCTATGTGTTCGGAATTGTAGTTCGTGATTGGTAATACTAATTTCATAAAATAACTTACAAAAAGTGAGGACGAGGTCGATTTAGTAAATATACAGGGTGACTCAACAATTAGTTAAAGTTTATAATAGTATCCAATAGGAATTGTAAATATAAGTTCTACTTGTTATCATTCCTAATAAAGGAGTAGTTATACTTTTGAAATAAACAGTGAGACAAAAAATGTCTTGCATATCAACTGTAACTCTTAATTTTATTAAATGACCCTGTATATGAGAAATGTATAAATCAAGGTAATATTTTAAGCCTTTTTACATTTATAAAAATAGTATTTGCCAGTTATTTGTCTGGTTTTATAAAAATTTGTCAATATTTGATATAAAGCGATTTTATTCATTGCAATAAAGCTATTCACCAGCATTGGAAAAAATCGTGTCTTAATCGTAATTTTAACAAAAATTTTTCAGGTGTTCATATCAAAATTTCATTAATTAGTAAAGAAAAAAGAAACGATCGACAAAAATCAAAGTACAACTAAGTATTCTCATATACAGGGTAAATAATGAAATACAAGGTTTACATGTCACTCTGATTCTACAACAAATAAAGTTCAAAGTTATAATCTAAACTAAAATACTACTATATAAAGTGTCCGGAATTCTGATGGGCTAAATTTTTTTAATTTTAGGAGTGTTCTTTATTTTAAGTATTAGACACTGCAGCTTCTTATTATATTTTTAGACAAAAGAAAGTTTAAGCAGTGACAAAAAATGTACTCAACTCTGATATTCTCTGTCAATTTTTAGTAGTTGAATAGTTTTTTTTTATGACGACTACATACAGTCTGGTCTATCTGAAGGGTAAGCCTTTATGAGTATACTTCTGAGGCTTACCTTTCTGGATACAGTAGGCAAATCGAAAACCTAAATAACTCACATAGATTGCGATACTACTTCAATCGCCCTATATTGTGCAGGTTGATTTATTTACGCAATTATTCTCGTCTACCTTAACAGATACGTTTGTACAGGTATCTCAGGTATACCTGATAGTATGCAATCAGCATTAATAGTTCAAATATTTACCGATTAATGCGTTTATAAAAATAACTCAGCGTAAAAACGTACTACCTTAAGAGTGCAATGACATGTTTCAAATATTGGTTTTTAAAATCTGACAAAGTAAATTTTGGAAAGCCCAAAAATAGCCAATCTAATTGTTGATTGACCCCTGTATATGCCAATGTAAAAAATTGTTTTTTTTCTTTTGCTTATGGCACAATATTATCATCCTAGTTTAAGATGTTAATTTATGAAATTTTTGACCAAAACAAAAAATATTGTAGCACGCGATCTGTAATATAATATTTTGAATTTCTATATAGTTAAAAGAAGAAAAAAATATACAAGGACTGATCGTAAAATATTTTTGCAAAGACACGTTAAAAATGCAACAAAGAAATAAAAATATAATTGTAAATAAGAAATATGAATTTTTAACACCCTGATGATATCATCCCCCAGAATAAATGAAATTTATAAAACACAATCATAAAATATCATTTTGAAGCCTTTCGAATACAGGGTCTTATTAACTATATTAGAAAAATATCGTAGATTAATTAAAAGGAAAAAATTGTATATGGAAAGCAAAAACGGTATTGATTTTGTGGAAAAGTCATTATTATTAAGTTCTTTATTCTCGCCTTTCAATTATTGAGTTGCCATAACAGATATTCTAAATGGAAAACTTATGAGCCTCCCTGTATATATAGTATATTCACTCAATTGGCAACCGATTTTTCAGGGTAAAAATTCAGCTTATTTTTCAATATTCGCGTAAACTTTAAGAGCTTGGAAAGTTTATATATTCATATATGTATACATATTTGTAGTTTAGGACCAAATAAAAAATGCATATTTGTACCACTCCCTTAACCTTGATAGACACTAAAAAGGGCTTTTTGCTTAAATAAATGTTACAACACACAACACGACTACAATTGTATCTTAGACTTTAGGAAGTACACACGCTCTTACTTCGATGTTGTTTGTAGTTTACCAGATGATCCATATCTTAATCCCTGACATATTTACATACAGAGAGAATATCTTAATTGTTTTAACGTACAGTTAGTAAGGTGTGACGGACACACACCTGTAGATTTGTTGCTCAAAATTTTATACCTGCTTATTTAATCTTAATACTTCTATTGTGTATTAACCGTTTAATATTAGCGATATTTAACCAATCATTTACTCTTTCTGTTCAGAGCTATTATCCTTAATAGTAGTAAATTACTTAATAATGTGCTTTATACAAAATGTCCCTATTGTAAGTGTCACAATGGTAATAAGAAAATCCTGTTTTATGCGCAAGATTTTATTTTAAAACCATATTTTTGGAATTTATTTGCGATGACTATGTTGCAGATATTCTGTTAGATTTAAGAGCAAAGCTTTATTTCCAATTCGATGGATGCGTAGCGCGTTCTTTTATAAAACGAGAAAAACTAACTTAACTTAAACTTTCATACTAAATGATTTGCATGTTCTTCATGTTCACTTATCCGACTTATCCCCTGTAAGTTTTTTAGTTTGAAATCACTTTGGAACTAAAGTTTATGCTGTTTGAGTAAATAGATATTCACATCATGTATGTTTTTGCTTATTTATAGATGTTTACAACTGGGACACCCTGTATAAGGACGTCAAATTTATAGAAACAACTTAAGTACATACATTAACTAATAATTTATATTGCTTAGAAACGACACCTAATTCATGTGCAATAAGAGTTAGATGGAGCTATATTTATATATTTTTCACTACTACGTTGTTTTCAAATATGCATATCTTTAAATATTAATATGTTAACGTATTGATATTTGAAAAAAAAAAATAAATAAAATTCAATGTTAAAAAATAGTAAATGTTTTAGACTATTGAATAATCATGGGTCGTGCTTATAATAATAGCAAATGACATATAATGTTAGAGAGACTTTCTGCACTTTCATCGCTATTTTTTCCATAATAAATGCAAAATGTTTAGAATGTTTAAATACTTCTTAAATACTCTATAGCGTGATATGTTTGTTTATGTTTAATAAAGTGTGAATTACATTTTTTAGTTGTCTTATTTGCATCGTTTGGGAAATTGGGAATTTTGAATTCAAACCCCACATAAACAGTTCCACTATTAACGTATGTATATTGGAATGTCATAAAATATGTATTAACAATATATGAATAAATATGGATTTGACTATATATTCTCATTAACAACAATACTGATATATAATATTAAATGCGAATATAATTATAGGCCAAATATCAGGCTTATATAGATATTTTAAGACTATCAACACTTATGTACATATTAAGGTACAGGTATGAGACATAAAAAACTGCATTGATCAAAGATGATCATGGAATTCAAAGCGATTATTTCAACTAACCGGATAGCAGCTAAGACCAGAATTAAATTATTATTACTTAGAATTCTTTGTACATTCATAATTAGAATGGTTGCCAGCTCAGCTGGCATACTTCATCTGCGCCTGGCAGATAGACATAAAATGTCCAAAATATTTGCAGTTCTTGCATTGCTGGTTGAATTTTCTAGAAAATTCTTAGTCAAATTTCCTCATTGTACCTCAAATGTGTTGAATGAATGATTGAAATGAATGTTTCTTTAAATTCATTGAATTGTAATTACGGTAACAGAATCTTGATCATGCCACTTGGTCTTTTATTTCTGGCGAAGGTCGAACTAGCATTCCGAAGGAGTATGCCATAGTTCCTCTACTGCTTCCTTAACGTCAACTATTGAACCAGAAAGACCCAGATTTTTAATAGAAATTTTTAATTTAATTTCTTTAAGGAGAAAACATGTTTGAAAACTGTTCTTTTTAAAAAATCTTTGTAATTTTGCTGCGGTCGTCAGAAGAATTACGGCTTTTTCAGAGTTCTGGCATGATGAACAGCGAAAAGTTAGCATCTCGTAAAAAATCAACACAGAACGATTCCAGAAGTAATATATTTTTGTACTTGGTGTTGTTTGAGAAAGAAAACATGCTAAACAATGATCTTCGGTCATTTTTCTTCAAACTACTTTGTCGATTGAATAAAAATGTTATCAATGAACATCGTTTGACATCCATTCTCTAAGTCCATGAACACGCTTGACCAATGTGATTTGAAACGTCTTGGTAGTCAAAATAATAGCAGTACAAACTAAAAGTATGTGCTGCTTTATCAATATATCAAATTTTCATTATAGATTTTATAAAATTTTGACAGCACACCACTGTCTTCTTTAGTACATATATCGATAACAGATATGTAGACGCCATACAGCAAAATAAAATTTTCTTTTTTCAAAAAGTTGCACTGCTATTTTTCTAACTATTTGTATAATCTCTATTCATGGAAAAAATATCCTTTCTGTACGTTTAAATTCTAATATTCGCCTTAGTCGTTTTTAACAAAGGCATTGTTGAGCAGATTGTTTTGCATATAAATCTATATTAGAAGGCTCATTGGGATTTCCCCTGCGGTGAGGTTGCATTGCCATGTCCACAGCAGTTTCCATACGAAACATGACTTTCTCAAGTAGTGTTTCAATCGCTCTAGACACATTCTGTCCTGTGGCAGCAGAAGTCTCTAAGTATGGAAGCCTATAAAACAATAATTAATTTGCCATAACATAGTAATATAAATTTAATAAATAATCAGTTTTACTGACCTGTTAAGTTCAGCAAATTCTCTAGCTCGCCATTCAGAAACCACACGTCTTTCTTCCAAGTCGGCTTTATTTCCACATAAAACTATGTCTGGTGTATCACAATAGGCATGTACCTAAAAGAATATAAAGTAATTATAAAAGAAATTAAGAGAAGAGTTTAACAAATAAAGCTAAAAAATAAAATCAAATAAGCAAACTAATGGTGTTCAGGAATGCTCCACAGTGCTTAAAAACTGCAAAATAAAAATAAACCAAACAGCTTACACAGTACATGACAAAATTATGGAATAAATCCAATAAAACGATAGTAAAATGGTCCGCTTTGTGACATAAGGACAACTTGTAATATCCATTGGGAAATATCTAGCCCGATTTGTCTCTTTGTAGTTTTAGATGTCCCATGTTTGGGACATCTAAAGAAGTGGAATAACACCATTCTGTGAAAGCGTTTGTGCATATTTAGTTACTGGCATAATTGGTTTAACCATGAATTTTAATAAGTTCCAGTCCCATAGGATGTTAAATACGAAGTTGGAATTTGCTGTAGTCTGTTGCGATAAGTTTTTATTACAGTTGAAAGTTGTTGCACTCTTCTGACAGCAGTAGTAAAGATCAAAAAAATTAATACGTTTCAACAGTACAGCTGTAGTAATAGACGTTTCTGTAATTTATCATATACAGGGTGACAATTTGAAAAGTACGAATCGTCTTTAACTCTTAAACAAGTAAAAAAGGAAAAAAATGCAGAAACCCCTTTGTTGATTAGCAAAAGGGGACACATTTTTATGCAATATTCAAAGGGTTGTAATCACCCCCTAAAATACTACAGCCCCCACCCTTAAAATCTTAAATGGAAAGGTGTGTTGAGTTATACCTCATTTTAAAGGTATTTCAAAACTGCATGTAGGGGTGTAATTAAATTTTAAATTTATCGATTCGTTTTTGAGAAAAAGAGCCTCAAAAAGTCAAGAATTAACAAATTAAATATTTTTTTTTGNCAATAGGTTATTTACAAAAAGAATCTCATAATAAATAATCCAATATTCTGTAGTGTAATTTGAATCGTTAAAAGAACCTATTATAGTCCTGGGTAACTGATAAAAGACCTAAACAATAGTCTTTGAAGTTCTGAGACTGTATATGTATTGTATTTTACTGACGAGAACCGAATAAGTACGTTTTGTCATGTTAAAAATGAAATAAAATAACAACACTGAAAATTGTTTAATATGATGGGATTGATCAAGTTTTCCTAAACGTCGTCAATTATAAATAGTTTTAATGAAGATATCTGTTCAAATGAACAAATAAATATACATATGTTTGTGATGTCTTTACTCCTAAAAAAATTAACTGTACAGAATGTGAGCTGCCTTTACCGTCTAACAATACGTTCTAAAGACCGATTCATACAATTAATAGAGGTACCTATGGTGGGGGGTTCCTAATGGAACCATTATATTAAAATTGCACACTGTTCGGGTGCAACAACTCGATCATCTAATAGATTCCAACTCTGGTCACATTCAATAACTGGAAACAGTTGTCTTTAAAATGTTTCCGAATGAAAAAAAATTGAAACCTAATAGATAAACTTCACTATACTACACACTATTATATTTCAACTTTTAAATGCACGTGTCAATTGTATCCCGTGATTCCCAGCATTCAAAGTATGTACGTAAAAAAAAAGATCATTCGTTCTTTATCACTTATAAACACTAATAAGTCCACTCCTCGTATAGAAATCGACCACTAAAAAAGTTTCTGGTTCAGCGTTTCGACTTCTTACTAAGATCTTGCGGTCTCTGAGTACCCATTTGTTGATTAGTACCACATCCAAAGTAAAATTTTGCCAATTCATGTTGTAATTGCTGATGCAGTTGCAACCAATGCATATAAGCCCGTGACAATCCAGTAGTAGTCTCTCCCATATTAGTTGAATTTGGCAATTGAGGGGTAGGGGGAGCCGGAGGAGGTGGCTCTTCAGTTTTCAATTCTGCGCCCGCGTCACTTTTTGTGTCTTCTTTCTTTATATCGAAGCTACCACCCGGTTTGGGTGTGCCGATCCTTTGTCATCACTGGCTCACCGCGGGCGACTTTTTGTCTTGTGCGGAATCCCCTCCTTGGGGCGTGGAACTGCTTGGAGGTGCCCCGGACGGACCTCTATCTCCCGGGACTGAACCACCTGCATCCGCGGACAGTGTTGTTTTATTGCCGTTTTCTCAGTTTGTTTTTAAGCGAGTATTTACCTGTTCCCCATGAATTTGAACCAGCCATTGGGGAATCGGCCCCGTGGAAGCCGCCGCCTCCATGATTATCGTGATCGATGGAATTGGCTGCATCGTATTGGGTATTTTCCAGTCGCGTAATCATTCTTTCGTCTTCGTCCCCGAACTCGCCCCCCATTAGTGACGGTTCACCCACAACCATTACGTCCTGTAAATGAAGAAATTTAAAAAAATTCAATACAATTCGTGGATTATACTCGAATTGTCTAATTTCGCAACATCAACAATCAAAGGGGATCATTAAATATTCTTGTAAAGAGAAACTCAAAACTAACCCATCTGGCTTTCATATATGTGTGCATATGTTTTAACTCTTAATTTGAGCATTTTAAGCAGTACTTGGAGTTCCCTTTTGATGATGCACGAATAAATTTTTATATTTACCTGTGAAGCTAACGAGAAATTTGGCCCGGGAGATCTTTTCTTGTTGGGCGCCGGTGTTGCGTTATTGGCCGCCCCGCCTGAGTTCGAACCTTTCCGTTTCCTCCTCTTGTTCGCCGGCCTCTGCGATTCTGGACGACCAAATTATCAAAATAACAAAATTAGTATTATTGTCAAAGAAAAAAAAGAAAATAAATAGTACGAGTCGATGTCAATTAAAACAAACTAACATTAACTCGTATTAAAACTTAACTACAAATCAACTCATAGTGCAAATTAGGTAAGATTTATCAGGATTCTTTTCATTTTTGCAATACGACGTGAAACTCATTCAAAAACTTACTCTTACTTGGATTAAGTTCCTGCTTTTTGTATTGGAGTTTATGTTCTACTTGAAACAAATATAAAAAAAGAAAATCAATAATAGCCTGTAACATACTAACAAACATTCATTATTGGATGATTTATGAATGGACTTCACTACGATAACAAATACCTCTATCGTTCTATGGCATCTTTTATCTATTTTACATTGCACATAGAATAGTACTAGGAGGAATTGATATAGTATATTGGGCAATACTATGTGGAATAAAATATTTTAAATCGAAAGTTTCACTTCTACAGTGAGCTAAGAATATATCAATACAACGTTACTCGTACACCTTTAAAGTAATAAAGTATCAGTATTTTAATATTTGAGCAAATGTATACTTTAAAGTATATTTAAAATTCGTATCGTTATAAATTTAAAAAATTCTAAAATTGTATTTATACTTGGACTTTGTATTGTTTTATCGCTCAGTGGTATTCTCAAAATAAAAATGTATTTGCTATCTTGTAACATTGTCCTTCATTCAATTACCAATCAACATTTGATCACAACAATCAAGTAGAGCAAAAATGAATAATCCTATAGTGCAAATGTAAAGAGGTACCTCTCGTACCAGGCGGGGCGATGATCCGTTGCCATTTTTGAAACAACGTAGTTTTCAGACAATCCCTCGGACTTAGCGCATAAGCTTTATTCCTCGACATCAGTTCTTGCATTGGTTCTAATATCACACATAGCTGTGAAAAATAAAATCAAGATTTATTTTAATAAATAAAGTTCATTTTACGCTCAAATCGAATAATACCAACCCTTAAATAATTAAGAGTAGAATTCGTAATGCCTTGTCTTGTAATATTTTTACTAAGTTGTTCCAGCATCCCGGAATCCTGTGGAGAATGCATCCCGACCACTGAACGGGGTATCAGCTCTCGATGCGTTCTCACCGAGAAATGCCACGATTTTATTCTCATTAAATCATCAAAGGTAAATTCTAAAATTAGTCGTCCCTCTGTACACACCTAAAAAATTCATCATTATTAGTATTAATGATCGGGAAGTCGGTCCTTTCCAGTATATTTAATTTCCTCAATTTAGAGTGGATCCGTTTTTCATTTGTCACATTCAATTAAGGTTTTATGACAGCACTCTTCTTCTCACTACGATATGCCTTTTTATTATTTAAACATACACCTTTTAGCACCATCTAATATAATTTACACTTCACATCTACCGTTGACAGAGATTTCACATTGAAAAGTGTATTTGTTTTGAAGATCATGCAATTCAAATGGAAAATAAAAAAAGACATTTACCTTAGTATATAATGGTTTACCATGGTGCGTCACCATGATGCACTGATCACAGTCTAGCGTAATACTAGTGTTGTGGAAGGATTCTTTTGGATGCTTCAGATTATAATACAACTCAGTCACTCCACCTTCGAATATACTTCTAAAGTATCTCGGTATTAACGTCCTCCCAATGGCTAAAAACCAATTCCAATTAGAAAATGTATATTGAATAAACAATTTCACTCACTATATCGTTTCGGGCCGTCTTCTAAACAAAATGCTAAAGTTAATGAAGCATCATCTTCGAAAAATTCAGTGGCGAACGCATCCCACCAGAGGTTATCACTATCCTGTAACAAAAGAAATTTTCTTAATTTTCTAAAGTTTTTTTCCTTTTAATCATTCATTTAATGACTAGATTTAGTGTTCTACAAAGCTATTCCTTTTTTATCCAAAAGGCATCTTTAAAATTAGTTTATATGATGTTCATGTAATTTGTACATGTAAACTTGTACTCAAATGATCTGGACATGTAGTTATCGTATATACGCCATGTTTTTTAGTTTTGTTGTGAACAAGCTTCATGATTCCGTTTACGTACAACGATTTACTAATGCAACTCAATTTGCATGAGCAAGTAAACCAACCTTTAAGCGCAGATTACTGTAACCAAAAATTAATTAAAGTAGCAAGGGTTTTCATACATGTCATTCTAAAGTTTACTCTGGAAATAGTACATATGGGTACTTAGTTACAAATATGAAGGTATGCTACTTTCGATCACTTACTATTTAGCAACATATTGCCAGCAAGTGTTTAAGAAACACATACAAAAATTAAACGACAATTTATTATTTTGTGCTAGCTAGTAATATGCGATATGCATTGGAGATCGAGAAGATCGCTCAGAAGCAAAACTAGACATATTTTTAAATTTTGAACATATATAATTGCACTGGTTAATAATATGTTACTAGATAGTAAGTGTTGAAAATGCGTAAATTTTGCTTATTTTCAACTTTAATCTGAAATTATCAAAAATAAACTTAAAAGCTATATTACATTCAAGAAATTTAGGTTAAATAATATGCATTAAGTATTCGAAAATAAAGGTGCCCTTTTTTTAGTGAAATCTCGCGTTTGTTCTTTAAGCTGCAAATAGCACATATGCACCTTTAGGAATACCTAGTTTTAACTCTTTCATGGTCCAAGAGTTTCTGTTTCTGACGTTTCATCCACAGCTGCGATAGACACTTTGAAATATTACATACATAAAGGATAAAGGATATAATAAAAAAAGATAGTATGGTCCTCTGCTGCATCACCTCTGAAGATGTTCAAAGCAGTTGGGAATGAAACGTTAAGTAAAAGAAATTCATGGACTACTACCTTTTAACCTCGGAGAATAAATAAATATTTGTCAATCTATCCATGTAAAATTAGCAATTCCTTACCTCTGTCCTTTGTTGTAATCTCTTATTTAATTCGTATATTCGATAATCGGGCTGACCAATATAAGGTGTGTGCCGTCTCGGGACCGGTAATGACCTGTAATTAATAAAATTAAATCATTTAATTGAAGTGGAAGAAAACAGGATGGAACATCGATGGTCCCATTGTTAGACACTTTAATATTGACATGATTAGTTTCGAAAACGAAAGATTGTTTGCGAAACTTCGTCAAGGTCTAGGTCCGCACGAAGTTTCTCCGCTAAGAAGCAGAATCCAATATATTGGGCCAGTCGTTGCTGTTGATTTATACGTCACGGTAATGGCATGAAATGGAGTTACCAATAGAAACTGAATTACGTACCCAACAACCTACTACAGTAGATCGAAAGTCATTGAAACAATTTTTTTTGAGTTTGTTTTTTATTTTGACAAATTAACAAAAAAAAAAGGGATTTAAGATTATACAGGGCGATTTCAAGAAATTTTTCTGCTGACAGTTTGTCCATAACTTTTATATTTCGGTTATTTCATTTAGGTTTTGCTAAATTCTACCTCTCAATCTTCTAAAAGGAAAAGAGCTAAAAATTCGTTCAAACAATTTTTTTTATATATAGACAAATAAATATAAACCATACCATATGAGAGCATATGAGAATGTCTTCAAACAAATAACATCAACTTCCTAAACTCAACGACCAAGTAAAGCCCATGAAAACCTCTTGATATAATGTGACCCTCTCGACTTCAGAAGATGCAGTAAGTTTAGGCCAAGTTTTAACAAAGTACAACATTGAAAACTAGATTCTATAAGTATATTGTGAAACTTAAACAAGAACATGTTTTAAGACTACTTGAAATTCTTGATAAAGTAACTCTACTGTATGTCTAGTATTTATCAATTATACAATTTTTCACATCTATAATTATCGAGTTTTTAATAAACAAATTATCCAGATGGTTTTTATTACCGTCCCTGAGTTGTTTTTTCTCAATCCATAATGAAAACCACTACTACCAACCGCAAACACACCAACATTTATATGGCGGTTGGTACAATTATAACAATTTAAAAAAAAAATTAAATTATATTCCTTTCTCTTTAATAATTTTTAGTGCTACTGTCTCATGTCGACACTGTCTTATCACTTAGAAATATGTTGATGTATGGCCCATTGTATATGGACTAGTCAGTCATCTTAAGAAAATTGCTATAATACAATAGTCAATGAACTGTAGAAAGGACTTGAACCGATTAAATCTTGCACAGGAACATATTCACGGGATAAGCCTAATGAGAAAAGTCATTTGTTTAAAAGTAATGATCACTTTTATGAGTGTACTCGTATACTGAGACAGCCCCTAAGGTCAATATTAGAAAAAAGTTTATCACTATTGTGAAACATAGTTTAGAGGAGCTTTTTAGGTTTCGATGTTCTTTTTGGTATTGGTCTGTTTCATTGTTCACATGGGCATTCTTATAATATAAAACATTTTAAGTAATACAATAGATTTATCGAATCTTAGATTTATTATTGTACGTAGTAATAAACATTATGAGTTTATAGGTTGATTGCAATAGTTATCGCTACTATACCATTTAGATGTTTAAATGCCAATACAACATCTACGTATACACAGCGGATTGAAAGACACAGGAGAGATCAGCGCAGCAAAATGGATAAATCGTTATTTCGAGGTCTCCAAAGCCGGGCGATGATGTATGTACGTTTAAGAGCGCTTAAGAGTTATCATCCCTATGGGGATATATTCAATTAACCATCGGTCCTAATTGAATGAACATTGTTGGCCGCCCGAATAAATTATTGTTATTTTGGCCTAGTCACTATTCATCAAATATTGAGTTCGAGGTTTGTCGCTCGCAACAACAATTCTTGTTGATGGCGACTTTGTCTTAAGGCAGCGAATCGGGATCTTAAATCATGCTGGATAATCGAATCGTCGTTAAGATGATTTATTGTTGGTAGTTTGTGATATTATAGAGCGCTCTCCCGCTGTGTACGTATAACATAACTTCATTATTTTATAAATGATGATTTATCCACTACGAAACTAAAGAGAATATGTATATGAAAATTCGAGCAACCTCAATTAAAATCTCTATAATTAGACGACTAAACATTTCATCAGCATTGAGATTTCTGTTTGAATGGTACCAGTTTCTATCAACTCTAGAACATCATTGTAATTTATATTACGAAGACTGTGCAACTGACATCCTTCTTTAATTCATAAAAAAAAATCATTCTTATCTGCTCAGTAAATTCTTGTTGACGTTGATTGAACAATTCTTTTGTAGTATTTTGTGCTTTAGTGTTTTAATAAATACATTCGAAATACTATGGAAATCGCAAGACACCTGTATAGAAACCTCAAAATGTTTTGAAATGGATCTACAGTGTTTGAAGAACATCTTTTAGAATTTACCGAACAACAACAGGAACTACGACCAAATTCGCTATTGCACATGTCTCCCTGAGACATTCCATTAAAGCTAAAAGAAAATTGAAAGGGCGTCGATTGGTCGGTCACAACCAACTAATAGAGGCTTGGAAAAAGGCTGCTTGAAATTCAGTGAAGAGCAACGGACAAAGATTTTTAATGAATGATTTTATTATATGAATAGGTATATCGAAAAAATAGAAACCACATATGTTAAAGATTTTCTAAATCTTAAAACTTTCTTGGGTCTTTACCTACTATTGATAAATAGTATATTCTCAACAACTTCAACGCTTGTTATACTGATGTAATACTGATCAATGTGACAAATAACAATACAATCAAGTAAATAATTCACGTATATTATCTTAAACAAATATTAACAGAAAAAATTCTTAAATTTATTTCTTGAAGTCGACAAAGTAATATATCTGGATAAAGCAGTAGAAGAAATTATATATAAATTCTCCATGCAGAATATAATTTCGCAAATCATACTTTTAACATTGACATAACATTGAATTGAAAAGAACCAGGAACCATTTATTGAGTAACTTTATCCAATAACATATCAATTCGAAATGATATTTTTAGAAAACATCCCTTCTTCATACTTTTTTTGTGTTAAGTTTGATTGAAATGTCTTGAATTATATACTTACTACGCAATTACGTTGGGAAAAACGAAAACTACATTGATGGTCAAGTCAAAACATGCAAAAGAGAGTTCAAAGAAATTTCAATAAAAAAAGACAAATCCGATGTTATGACAGATTTTACATTAAATTACCTATAATATGGGTTTCCAAAAGGTGAACAGTAAAAGGGGTCTCCATGTAAATGGGGTGGAATACCACCGGGTCCACATGGCGATCCCACCGGCATACGAGGATGGTGGTGGGGACCCGCGGGACTCGGAGTCCCCACCAAAGGTTGCGCCCCGTTGCAAATCGTGACTTTTATAACTTAACTGAGTGTTTTTATAAGAAAATTGAATCCCTTTATAATAAAATGTATAATTTTCTAGTGAAAGGTAAATTATTCACGAACAAGATGAGCAACAACAACAAGCTGGTCAACGTGTCACACCCTTGCACGGAACACAACAATCAATTCCCATTAAAGAGATATGCTGTTCAGATAACGTTGTTGAAACATAGTCGCGGACAACGTGGTGAAACCGTCAGATCGGAGAGCGTCGCGACGGACCTGGCGTCGTGGCGGATCGCGTACTAAATCGTAAATCGAAATGAGTCTGTCATATCCACGTGAACAACCGGCCGGCCTATATCCTTTATTGAACAACGGTGCGCGTATTCCAGGAGGCACTCCTCCCGGATATGCTGCGAAATACTCTATCTCTCTCCATCTTTCTGTGTGTACGGGAGGCTTTTCAACTCCTCCTCTAGTTCTAGTTTAAACATTTTCAGGTATAATCCGAAATTTGGCCTCTATTAGGATTTCTATATAAGAACATTTAAGGTTTTTCTACGTAATGTTTCATTAACAAAAAACATCAGCCATCTTCAGAGACTATAACATAGTGCGTAATGTTTTTGACAGACTTTATCCAAAAAAAATTAGATTATTTAGAAAAATTAAAAACAAAAGTATTGTATATGAATCTTATTAAAAGGCGCATTCGCCATAACACAAGTATTACAATTGCTAATTGTAGTAAATATCAATCTAATCTTTCAAATTAGTTATAATAACTAAACAATAATAAAATAATATAATTTAAATTGCATACGTAATTCGGAGAATAAGTTAAATTTTGTGGTAACTGGGGTGATGTCCTCGCTTTACTCCTGTGCAAACCACCCGTTGTTAATAAGATTGACATACCTCTATATGTAATGTACTATTATAACATAAACTAAAAAAATTAGGTCAAATTTAAAGTGTACTAAATCATAGAAGATTGATTAAGTCATCGATTGATTGAAATGTCAAGAGTATCATGATTTGAACGAAACGTTAAAACAAAACGGGTACGAGAAAACAGGTAGTAGGTAACATCAAGAAACAAAAATACTACTTTAAAAGTAGTGACAGTATCGTTCTTATATTATTCCTTTCAATATTCCCTTACATTCCTCTATATGTTGTGATGTACTAATATTAAGCGTCGTCTGATTTTGAAAAAAGTCTTAAACACCAAAATTCATCTCAACCTCTAAAGATTTCATTGAAAATTTCCTCATTATCGTGTTACCGGAATAATATTAGGATTATACTGTGAATATTGTTAGTTAATATTTAAAGAGATGTTTCAGCTATACCGAACACGAATTGCTCCAGCCCTAAATTGCATTTCCAGACTTACGAAATATTTTACTGTATGCATGTAACCCGCTATACCTATAGAAATATTCTATTTTTAATCGCCACAATTGTACCGGGAAGATAAAGGAGAATAATAGAAAAAAGATTTCAGATTAAAAATAATCATTGCGGGAGTAAATAGTTTAAAAATAGATAAGGTTTACGCATATGAATTTTACTACTTATTTGTGATTTCCAAAATGAAATTCACGCAATGTTGTGCAAATGTGTTCAGGGTAAAGCTTCTACATGTTTTTTTATTTTTCAAATGGAGTACCAGCGAATCGACGCCCCGACGGCCATAAATCATTCGTAAAAGTGTAATCAATATTAGTATGTGTGGCAAATATCGATTTTTTCCCCTATTTTAGTAAAACGCTCAGAGGCGTGACGAAATACCCAGGCAAAATCTAAGGTCTATTTTTACAATCCATTGTTAAAAAATAACAAATATACGACTTCTTCTTCTTCTTCTTCTGTCTTTCAAGAGTTGACTGTACCGGCGAGAAAACCCCCCAGGCCACGGACGAAGAATGAAGCGTAAAGAAGCTCGTTCTAGACCGGTTCTTCGTCCCGGTTTATTTTTCGTTGTTGTTTGGTCATCTCGAAATATGCCCTCTCACCTAGACGATAAGAGTATGTATTCACAATATATTTGTTTAGAATATTATATTTGTTTTTAAGCGGGTTTTATTATGCAAGTGTTGATGACAAATGTGTTTAATTTTTTTTAATCTTATTTTGTCATACATGTGCGTTTTGCTTTCGACGTTTCACAAAATCATTTTTTAACACGTACTAAAAAAAATTCTTAGATAAATTACAGAACAATGAAAATAAAAAACCTGACATTTCTAGTGAATTTATATAGACTCTTAGATCCTCTATGAACCATTGGTTTTTTAAAATTGTGGTCCAACACGCCTGAATTTTAAAACTAGCCTTAGGAGTTGTTCTAGTTTAAACCTTTAAGATGTAGGGCATTATATGGGTCCTGATTTTGTATCTACGAGATATAAGGCATGAGTTTTAATAGTAGTAGCCATTAAAGCTCGTTCTTGCGAATGGGTCAATTGTTCGGCATTTAGTCTGATTCCATCCAAAAGTTGTTTAGACCCTTCTAATGTAATCTTAGCAATAACTTATCTCATTTTTTTCTCAAACCGTCGATGTAAGTCTTGCCGAGAACAATGTGTTTCAACAGTTTACCCAAAGTAAAGTACTGTTTAAGAATGCAATTTTATCTAGCTAGACATTCAGCCATTTTGTATCCAGGAAGCAGAATTATGTTACGTCCAGTGTGCCTGTTTGCAAGTCTAAAATAAAGAACACTTTGTGAGGGATCTGACAGTATGTAATTGCTACCCAGCTATCCACACAAAGAAATAATTTTAATAGAAAATGCCTCTATATTTTACCAAAAGATACTCTGTTAACTGTTTTTTTTTACTCAAGTAATTTAAGGAAACAGGGAAGAACAGACTAACAAAGAAAAAAACTACCATTACTCAAGCAGAAATTTTAGTAGACTTAACGGAAGTTTAACGGTTCTTCGGAGGAAAAATGAGAAAGTCAAGACATTCGCCTACCTAGTTCATGTTCAAGTCGACAATTTCGCGGTAGAATAGAATAGAATGGCGACAACAAGTCGACCCAATTTTTATCCGTTAAAAACTTGACCAAACATCCATACTAATTCTAAGTAAATTAAGAAAATTCTAATCACTTACAAGTCAGTAAGGAGAGACAAAGAGATCAACGGACCTGAAATAAATATCAATCCCCATTCAACACCTTAATCTCAAGTAATTCTATTACAAAAATAATCTGGCCACAAAAGAACCCCTGGGGGGGTTTGTTTACCACACGGAACGGGCAAAAAATAAATTATATCGCCAATGCCACACGTTCTGAAGAACCCGGGCGCCATAAAAGGCTTAATGAAGCGATTAAGCGCACTGCAGGCGTGATTCAAATTATCGCCTCCTTTTATAAACGCAATGTGACTTCCGAAACATCTGATAAACGATTTTAAATTTGACATTCTAATTGGATGGCTACAGGTTAACAGGTATTATGTCTTTTGGCGCTTAAATAACGCCGCTCTTTTGAGATACCGTATAGAATTTTCGGCACGTGCCATTGCTATACTATATTGAACAATATTATCCATATCTATCAATTAATTTCTTAAAATTCAAAAGTAACAATTCCATTATGCTAGACACACAAAATGGACGCAGAAAAATTGTAATATTATCGCTATTAAAACAAAGAAAAAAGATTTATCGAACTACGAAGGTGGACCCAAATATAAGATTGATCAATCAACTGAATAATATAGATAATCTGAGGAAGATCAAAGTTCACCTGCACTGCTTGCCATAACTGTATCGACATCATTGGCATAATCGCGCTATATCGACCGGACAAGGGTGGATTTTCAATTTAACTTAGAATGAAATGTACGAAATTATCAAGTGACAACAACCTACAGTGTAGGTGGCCAACTTCAGTTTATATAGTATTATCAATTTTATAATCCATGTATTCACCGAGATAGATTCTTTAAAGCAAGAACCATATTTTTCAATCATCATTACTCTCTTTATAATTAGTTAGCTCTTCAACTTACATTCCTCTTTTTTCTAACATTGAAAGAGCTCAGAGTATTTGCAAAAACTCGGTGATGATTTCTTTTCGGTGTTGGCACTATTTCGAATACCTTCACACCACATGAAGATTCGTATAAAAGTGCGGGTTTTTCTCGTTCATTTAGTTTGAATGCATTCAGCGATTTTGAGCTAATGTTTTTCTATTTCAGAATTCTTTTCTCTAGACGCATCCATACTTTGTTCTTCCTCGCTTAGTTGACCATATACATATATGTATGTAATAATTTAATAGACTATAATATAATATTTTATAGACTCATGGTGAATTTTTTGGTTGTTAAAAAGTCTGATTTATACTTAACATATACTTGTAAAGCAAGTATTTCAGATAACCATAATTTAACGTTCTAAACTGTGTACAATATAATATTATATTTTAATAAAACGTGCAAATTTCGTCCTTTCACGTATGTATTTATGTTTCAAATCTTAACTGTGATGGTTTAATGAGCATTGTTAAGCAACCAGCATTCATAACAATAAAAAATATATATCGGCAACAATGTTTGTCACTCGTTCCGTGTCCCAGAACTCTACCGGACCGTCGACATGGTTGCGTCGATTTTTAGACATTTCTCGTGGTCGACGCGGTTGGTATTTGGGCTTTATACACGGAATATGGGTGATAAATTCGAAAACCGCATCGTTACAAATGTTGTTGCGCTAAACCGGCTTGTCTACGGTCTTTCGAAAGAAAAAAAGTACTCTGTTGGTTGATATGAGGGAACGTCAGCCACCCATGTCACAGCAATCCCTTAGTTATCAATTTTTTTAAATTTTTTAAACCGCAGTTAATTATGCGTAACCGATTTTCAGATTGTAATACTGACAGATAAAAAGAAGATTTCGCGAAGAAAGATAAAAATTCATAAAGAATGTGTATTGTTACGGAGCCAGCTATGACAAATCACTATGATTAACGATTGACAAAAAGACCAATTCGTTGTAATTTGTCTCGTTTATGATTTTTGCTCCTTACTGAAACTAGTTCTTAATACAATAAATGTTTTCTCATAAAGATTCAGAAGCCATTGATAATTTTGCCCATAGAAATATTCAAAAATCTAAGCAATAATCAAAATTTGAAGGTTTTCTTTGAAGGTTTATTTGATGATTTTCTTAGACAAAAAAATTAGCACTACAACATTAAAAGTAAGCAGCCATTGGCAAACCTGATCTTAATGAGCCCACATCTTAGAAGAAAATTTTATACCATGTATCGAAGGATAGAAGTCCAACATTGTAGCTAAATGAAGCAAGGGATATATCGGATGATGTGCCCCAAGTTGCCATAATGATTTATTTCTATCCAAAGTTACTTTTGTTATTTTTCATAAAATCTGTATCTTATCGTTAATAACATTGCAAAATGTTTGAAAACAATTGGTTACATTTTGACAATTCACTAACTTCCTTTAGCAATTATGGCAATTATGAGCTGAATGATGGCACATCTACCTTTTTGATTAAATTTTTTAAAACTCGGGGTTAACAAAGGTAAAATTAGGTAGTAGTACAGTGCTTTAAACTGTCAAATAAATATGACCTCAAAATAATATGTCCCACTCCTGTCAATCACTTTTAGGCAATGCTTCCGCGTGGGTTGTAATATTAATTAAAAAAAATGAGTGTTTTTTGCCGTGACAAAACATCAAAAACACATACATATATGTATGTCAAACTTTGCCGTCATGGCTAAACCAATGGATTTTTATATCGCCATAGTGTTTAGCACCCTTCTACCTAAATATTCTTCTAGCGTGGGGTTAACATTTGACATATTTAATTTCGATAAAAACAAACATGAAGCTATTTTCAATTTTAGTTTGTCATTTATCTCGAATTAGTTAGTAATGATGGACATTAAGCAATGATTTTTGGATAATTCCAATTTCTTTTCTAGAAAGTATGACAGATCGAATTTTAAATGTGATATTAATGACAGATTGAGTTAAACAGAAAGCTCTTACAAAACTTTACTACCATTAAAAGTTGAATTTTTCATAAAGGTTTTATCAAAAATTACTTTTTCAGGTTCTAGAATGAAAAAAAAGACTAACAATAATAAAACGTATTATTTAAATATTTTAAAGATGTAAACTGATGTTAAAAGCAAGTGGATGAAATAATTTCAAAAATTCTAACCTTCGGTTGACCATTGCTGCCAAATGGCTTTGCAGTCCATTGAACCCGTTACATTGTTGTTAGTACCACTTCCCATGAGTAGGTGCTACATTTGTATTGATATTTTGTAATAATTTTTGCTAAACATGCTATAAAATTTCAACTTTTTGAATTGACTATGAGATTTCAATAAAATTCTTTTTTTTCAAAGGATATTTTGAAAATTGAGATCAAACGATTAATATTTCTGACTATTTAGAAAAAAAAGATCATGTGAACCCCTAGTGTAAATCTGTAGCATTAATTCAATGTGGATAAAAAAAAACAATTCTTTCCATTCAGAATTCAGGATAATGTTCGTGCTATAACAGCGGACACAAAACATAAAGCAAGAACTGTCAGCATGAACTGAGCTGTTTAGCTACCAATTAGAATCCCATGTTAATTGTCTGATTTTTTAATTTTTTAGCAAAGGGCAATGGTAATTTCGGAATGCTATAAAAATCGAAAGTTATGTAGTTTTAGGAAATTAAATCTCTCATCGAAATACTCATTGTGCCAATATTTATTTTTCGTCGGACGGCAAACGTAGTTCTGAGGTTGGCTGGAGGTTATTCCCAATAACCGAGCGCTGAGTAAGTAATCTAGCGGTGGGCCGCTAGCGCTAGCGCTAGCTCACTTTAAGCTCCAAGTTCTCCTCCCGTGCTCGCCCGGCAAAGCGCGCGACAGCAAAGACACAGTTGCCAACTCTACCTGTCTATACTAACGTCAATACGTCGGGGACCCTCTGAACCGGCGTTTAACATAGTTGTGGCGTTGCCACATTGACCAAATTATACTAATACGACCCAGTATTATAGGAGAAAGAGCGCACAACAGAGAAGCACCATTTCAAGTGCAACGTGCTCAAAATAGTTTTGTTGAAACTGTAAAATAAATTTAGCTTTTTTAACAACAAATATTGATGAAACTGAAATGTGACAACAATGCGAAATGCTTCTGCAGGAATAGCGAGATCTACCTCGGCAATGAGGAGATCGCACTTTAAGCACGAAACTCTCCACGCCTGATCTTACGAGGGCATTTCCATAAATACTTCTATTTTATTGAACTTGCAAAGCTTTTTCATCATTTAATTTTTAAAAACCACCGAACCGGAAACTTGAACAACGAAGAACTTCTATATAAGCATTTAATAACGATTTTCACATTGGAGTTTCAGATCAATAAAGTCTTACTTCGATAAATAAAAAGTAGAAAGGATGATGAAACGAATTGAATCGATACTCCATTCAGTATTAGGAAGTTAAGAATTCAAGAATACACTCACACCTCGTAACAGTTGCTCTTTATGGGACCCCGACGTACTGAATCGATTGTAGACAGCAGGGGGATGGTTACGGCCCGACGGGGCGCCGGTGGCAATGGGCAACGGGAGGTGCGGGGGACCGCCAAGTACAACGTTGCCGATTCTCGCATTGAACAACAATTTTTTTTCTTTTTAATAGTTTCCGCATGTTTTCAATGGGGAAATACCTGGTTAATTTTGACGATAAGTTACAATGATTTAATTGCCATTTATAATAAATTCTAAATATATAATTTAATGACATTAGAACTTGTATGACTCGCTTATTAGCAATACATGTTGGATATTTAACGGACTAAAAATATTTTTGTTTAAACTTCATAAACTATTTTTTTTAATAAAAGATATTTTAAAAAAGTCGTTCATTTGGCAACATCGCCGAATATTCCGCGTCTCCTCTCTTGCCTCTCCCGCCAAACATAAAAAGTTTCCTTGCCCCACTTCCCTCCCTCGAATCATTTATATATCAATGGGAACTTCTCAAAAAAGTTATTGCGGTCAATGTTTAAGGAAAAAAATCAACAATTACAAAATTTAAAATTTACATAAACAAACAATTTGATTTGTATCTGTTTCTTTAGCACCTGTTCGATGAAAAAAAAAATATGTGAATTTGAAAAATACCCATACAACAGACAAAATTATAATAATTCCTAACTAAAAAGACATAATTATTCAAAAATAACATTTTCTGATTGACCTTAACTTCCAGTCGCAGGTAGGCGGGTTGTTTTAATGACCTCATTTTTTTAACAGTTGCTATTAAGATAAAATATTTTTATTTTTGTCTTATCTGTCATACCTGAAAAGGACAAGGGAACAAATATGGAACCTAATTGTTCTCGATTCGTTACAGGAATAATAAA
Organism: Hypothenemus hampei; assembly: GCA_013372445.1. Taxonomy (NCBI): domain Eukaryota; kingdom Metazoa; phylum Arthropoda; class Insecta; order Coleoptera; family Curculionidae; genus Hypothenemus; species Hypothenemus hampei. Next base: position 126,398 of record JABRWK010000083.1, on the reverse strand, counting down.
CATATTTTTTCTAAAGAATGTACCCTTGTGTACTCGACAAGACGGCAACGCCGAACGCAACAGTCCACGTGGTTAAAGATAATAATGCCGGTTGCGATGTTGCCTAGTTTCATATTGTCAATTGTTTTTTTTCTTACTTTTCAACCGTTGAATTCTACTTTTATTGAATCTCCAAGATATTTCATTGAGTTAAAAAAAGTCGCACTCACCCTTGTTCCACAGGAATTGGACCGCCCATTCCCCGTCCCATCATCCCATGACCGGGTTCCATAGGGCCAGACATCGGGTGTCCTGGACCGGGGCCGAACGGCGATCCCGGTGGCATTCCGAATCCTCCAGGTCCTGGTGCGAAATTATGAAAATGCGGGTTGCCTCCTGGACCGACAAAAGGAGGTCCAGATGAACCCGGCCTGCCAAAAGGTGGTGGTCCTCCCGAGGGCGAACCGAAAGGTCCTCCTGGACCTGGCCCATTATACGGTGGACCAGCATTATTTGGCGGTGGAGGAAATCCTAAAATTGAATTGAATCCAAATTATGATGTTACGTTATTTACAGGAAAAAAACAGTACACTAACGCTTATTAATAGTATGAAATCAAGGAATTTTACGAAAAATTGATTCATTGTTTGGGTACTTGATATCAACCGGATGTACTACATATTACGAATTAAAAAAATTGAACTTGATAATACAGTAAATTAAGTGATAATTAATGTGTAAGATGGAAAAGGTCTGTATTATTTCTAACTCAATTGACATGATTGAAAGAAATTCTGCTTCCATCAAAATGGAAAAACTGGCAACCCTTTTTGCAAACAGCTGACAAAAAGGGTGCAACTAGTTTACCTCCAGCATTTTGTGGCTGACCTGGAGGTCCAGGAGTCGAACTGCCTGATGGAGCAGGCGAGGCAGTATATTGTGGCGTGGAAGCTCCGGGCGGTGGCCCGCCACCTCCTTGATAAGGGGGTGCACTGGCAGCCGCTGGAGAACCAGCTCCAGCCGGAGGCCCCGTCTGGAAGGGTTGTGGACCTTGGAACCCGGCCGGCGGACCCGAACCGAAGGCGCCGGCGCCCCCCGCGAACCCCTGGGGCTCCGGACCGGGCGGCGGACCCTTCCAGGGCGCGGCAGGGTCCTCCAGGGTGACGGGCAGCGTGCTGGCGGCGGTCACGCGACGGCGAGGGCCTAAAATAAAAAAAAAAAACAAAGATCAGTTGAGTGCAACACAACAAACATTCAAGTGAAGATTGAATGTTTAAAAGTGTCATTTAAGTACATAATACTCCTTGTAATATGATGTTTATATCCAAAGAAGGCAAACACAAATTATGGAAAATCATTGCAGTTCATAGACTGAATTGTGACTGATTTTTATATTTTTGTTCCAACTAAAAACGAACTTTTTTTATGGACAAAAAACATGTGAGAAATTCGATCATTTTAAAAAATAATAACGTGAATATAGTCAAATACACCTAAAAAATTCAATAAACAAAATTCAAAATTTACCAATTTTTCTTTCAAGAAATTAAAGCACATGTATGAAGAAAATTCACATATCCATATGGACACAACACCATACAAAATAGAACTTAATATTTACGCAACATTTTAGACATATATTTTCACCTGAATAACAGAAAAAAAACTATATATAACATAATAAAGAAAAGAAAAATTCAATGAAGTTAACCTTAGCGCATGTTTACATGCCGCCATTACAAACAGTGTTGCCAAACTGACTAGTTTTTCTTCCTATTATGAAATTTGCATCTAGTAACATGAAATATGTATTTATCAATTTATTCAAATTTCTCTATACATAGATATTACAAAAGTAAAAAGTAATAAATAAATAAATATACCTCCTTATTTCAAGTAATAACAAAATCATTACCTAACTGTTCGATGAATATGCAAAAAACAACGAAATATGTACATATGCTTTTTCCAAAATACTTGAAATTATTATCTTTTATTATTATTAGTATATTATTTATTTTATATTTGTATGTGTAGTTAAAAAAAAGCAACATAACCTATAAAAGTGCTTCAGAAATATTTGTATTTGAGAATTTTGAATATATATATACCTATCTTATTGGAATAACCTCTCCTTAAAATGAAATAATCCATTAGTATTTCAAGAAATTGTTACATCTACGTCAAGAATAATGTTCAAAATTATGCCAGTGAATATGTGGCAAATGTTCCTAGTAATAAAAACACAATTTGACAACACCACGTTCGGTTTTCAATTGTTTGTTGTTTGGGGCTACATTGAATTTTTCAGTAAATCAAAAAGATAGGTTATGTTTATGCAATGTATGGCGTCTCTAGTGAAAGTTTGAAAATGTCCGATTTTGAATGTCTTTTGAGTCAATATTGAATTATGAAATGGGCTGGTTTTTATTAAGAAAACAGAAATAGATAAATGGAACCCCACCTTGATTGGCCTTTTCAAGTAAGGGAGCAATGGCAGTAACTTTTTCAGCGAAACTTATTTAATTTTCTTTTTGGATTTACGCGAAGAACGTTCCTGTGGACAGTTATTAACGAAAGACTCCATTTTTTTTCAGCACTGCGTCGTCGGACTCTTGTTCGGTGTTGCCCAGGCGTAAATATCCGACAGCGACGGTATATTTGTACGGCACAACAACATTCCACCGGTAAATATGTTACATCTATTCAACAATCACTGTTAGAACACTTGTAACAAAAACACACGCGTCCCTTGCTGCGGCGATTTAACACGAATTAACCTCAACTCACGACTTACACAGTTGTAACCCGATCACAAACTCGACCGGGATGATCTCGTCTCGAAATCAACCACGACGATTTTTTTCAAGTGTTGTTCCATGTTAGCGAAAAATTCGAGGACGAGACAGAACGATAGTCGGTTGACAATGTCACCCCGAAAAATCAATAAAGTTAACCAGCCCCTTATCCTTTCCCCACCCTCTGTGCTCATTCAAAAACATCACGATTATCATTACACCGGTCGGCGTGAAGCGGAGCACGGTTTTTCGACACTTGCCGCCCAAAAACGAAACGAACTGAACGAAGTAACTTTGCCGGGGCTTCGGCCTTGCTTGACTCACTCACTCACGCTCAGACGTCACTGTCGCCTTTGCCACGTCTCTCTAAAGTAAGTAGAGCAGCAGCCATGAAAACCATTGCCGTTCGGTGCTGCTGCTGCTGCTGCTACGAGCTACCAGATTCATGGTTTTTTAAAGTAGACGTTTGTTCGTGGCAACCCAATGGAATCCGCGTGACTTTCTGTTCCCTCGTACGTTCTCATAGATAAAAGCCTGCAAAATAGAAAAGTGTGTGGCGGCATGGGATTACGACCCTACGTCATATGGAAATCATGAAAATGTGGGGGTGTGCGCGCCCCGTTATGTGAATATATATTTTTTTAATTTCAATAAAAGTTTTATTCAATAATTTTTTTGCAATTGCCTTTTGAATATCTTCAACTCTTGAATTCAAGGCCCTTCTTCTGTATAATATATATTTTACTCGTAAATTCTTTTTTATATATGATTTTTAAGCGTTACAGGATGAATAAAGGACTCGTCGAAACAAGTTAATTGTTTGTTTTTTCAACTTGGACGTTATTGATTTCTCCAGAAAATACTGATTTATTGAGGTTCATGCAATATTTAAATTATTTTAAATAGTTTTCAAATTAAAGATTTTATATTGGATTGAAATCTGGAGAATGCACAGACTATGGGTTACCATTAATTTTATTATTAGGTTTCATTATTTATGTGCAATATACAATTCTACAATAACTAGATATATCAATGAAAAGAGAATTTGTCCTCACAACCTTTTATTCTTAAGTAATTAAAGTACATTGGCTTTATAAATATTAATATTTATTTAAAAATAGGACTAGAATAATTGAAATTTTCAAATGAATAAATAATTTTTACAGTGTTACAAAAGAAGTAAATTTTTTGAATGTCACTAAGGTCGAGATAGTTTACAAAAACACGGTGGTACTAATTTTATTGATCATAAAATCTTATTTGTTGTTAAAATTTTCAAGTTTGTTCTATATTCTATTAGGTTTTATTATAATAAAAAAACCCACACTAATTTGTTATTTGGATGATAAGGAAACTGCCACGAAATATGTAATAATTTAATGTTCATAAAAAACGCTTTACCTTGGTTTAATATGATAACAGTATCGTTGATAGCTTTCTTCAACAAGAAAAAAATAAATAAATAAGCCTAAACTACTTTGCTCATTGCAACATATTCGACCTAAAAATTCAACCTCTACTATGACTTTTTCCTTTATCACCCCAATAATCTTCGCTTTGCATTTCGGTTAAACGTGAAATCGTTCTATCATAAGCGAAAATCTCCTCGTCTCCTGTAAAAATATTGGCGCCCAAGTCTTTGTCACCAATTTTTAAATCATCCATTAGCATTCTGTGTTCATCGCTAATACTGTCGTTTGTATTTTTGCTGTAAGTGAACAATTCTTTAATGGGGGCATCAGCTGACATTATCACTTTCGTTTTTTGGTCATACAAAGCGTCTATTAGAATTATGAACCTTCTGGCTTGGGACCGCATTTTGAGTAAATCAACTTTCGGAACATTTCGTATTATAATTGTATGAAAGAATTGAGTTAAATGAAGGTAATCGTTGGCTCCCAATGGCCGGTCGCAGAGTTCATCGAATGTGGTATCTAAAATACCTCCACACACTTTTCGAAAAGTTACATCACGACTTAAAATCACAAACGTTTTTCCACGTATGACATCATTTTCTTTAGAACACAAATATTTGAAGATGGGTTCAATTGGATCGAGTTTATGTTCGGATTTTACAAAGTAGTTTGTTTTATCACCTACAATTTTCTGTCTATAATCTATTCCAGAATCTAAATTAGCTAGTTGACAGTGTTGTTTCAATACATCTATAAAAGGTAGGAAATTAGACCTTTGCAATCCATTTTTATATAAATCATCTGGCGGCCTATTACTCGTGGCAATCATCACAAGACCGTTTTTAAATAATTCTGTAAATAACCTTTTCAGAATCATGGCATCTGCAATGTCAGTTACCTGAAATTCATCGAAACACAATAACCATGATTCATTCACAATGGATTCAGCTATAGGGGGAATTGGATCAAATGGTTTGGCTTTTCTGTCGGAAAAATCTTGTACCACTTCTTGTTTCAATTCGTGCATTCGTTGATGTACTTTTACCATAAATTCATTGAAATGTACCCTTTGCTTTCGATCCACCTTACATATATCATAAAATAGGTCCATAAGCATCGTTTTTCCTCCCCCAACAGATCCATATATGTACAAACCATTTGGAATATTTTGTTTTTTAGTCATCAATCTACTAAAAATACTTCTTTTTGTTGGTTGGTAATTCTTTATATCCTCATAAACCTTTTGCAGTTGCTCAACCACTTTGACTTGCGCTTTATCTTCTTGCAAATTGTTTGCTGCTATCTGATTCCTTAGTGCCGTTATGGGACCTTCAACAACTTCAGGCTGGGCCCTTAAAGACAATTTCGCTTTACAAATAAGGAATACATTAGATCTGAGTTTAATGGCTTTTAAAACTATTCGTTTCATCACAATTAGGTACTTGGCATTACTTGAATTCCGTTTCTTTCAAAAACTTCGGTTATAAAATACCATAAACCTTTAATTATGTAACAGTTTTTAAAACGTTTTACGTTAATGTGAAATTCAGACTGAGCGCCAATAAAGCTTCCCAATCAAAATCAGCTGATTTTTGACAGATCGCATTGTCAAATTGTTTATTAAAGTGAAGCAGTTACACTATTACTAATACTGTTATTATTCAAATGTTAAAGATATTTAAACAAATATTAAAAATCTGATTTCCATTTTCATTTTCAATTTCGGTTAAATATCCATTCAATGAATTAATTCGAAAAATTCGTAAAAGTGTGTATGTCATTTAAATGTCAGTGCACATCTCTATACATTTGACATTTACGTCACTTGTCATTATGTTTTCTGTGTAACCTATAAAACATACAAGCGTTTGTCAAATTTTGTGAATAATTTGTTGATATTCTGCTGGTATTTTCCAGTTTGAAGTAAAAATGGCTTATTTGTCACGGAGAGATATCGATGACCTGAAACCATCGATAGAAAGGGCAGTGTATAAGACTTTGGGAAATAATGATTCCTCAGTGTTTCGAGTGGTTGTAGACTGCTTAACAAATGGCTGTGATAGACGGAAAATTGCTGATAAATTGGACGCATATGTGGACAGTAAGAAAGCTGGCAGACTTGCGGATAGGATTCAAGATTTACTTGATGGTCTAGAATCTACACGCAAACTAAAGAAACGGTCTTATGATGATGACCGTGATAGAGATAGAGACTCTAAAAAAGGTAAACGCGACAGCAGTAGAGACAGGGATAGAGATCGAGAGTCGAGAGCTAGAGAGTCCTTTTTGGGACGAGATAAAGATAAACACTTTTCGGAAAAAGATAATAACGGGAGAAAAGCAGATGCATTAAAATCTGAAAGTAAAAATAATGCTAACTTACCTAACCTCAAATTACCACAACCAAGCATTTATGGTATTCCTTCATTACCTACTGGATTACTTAATAAGGGTGATGCAGAAAAAGCTAGGAAAATTGCCCAACTACAGGTTTGTATTTAATTTTTTCAAACAATAAATCAATGTATTTATTATTTCATCATTTTTAGGCCCATATTAAAAATAAATTATCAACGGGTATATTGGGCAATGCAATCCAAATACCTATTATACCAAATAAACCCCAACCTCTCATATTGGATGAGGAGGGTAGGACTGTTGATAAAACAGGTAAAGCCATACAACTTACTCATGTAGCTCCCACACTAAAAGCAAATTTAAGAGCCCTTAAGAGAGAACAGTACAAGGATAAGGTAGACAAGCGAGATGCTGATAATTCAGAAACTCGTTTTATTGATCCCAGGATTGGTTTAAAACCATCTGTTCGTAATAAAAGAGCTTTAAGGTTCCATGAACCTGGAAAGTTCCAACAATTAGCTGAAAGATTACGAATGAAGGTTTGAATTTTTTGAAAAAAAGCCTGTTGTTAGAACCACATTGTGCAACTGAAAAGTTTTTAGGCTCAATTGGAAAAATTACAAAATGAGATTTCACAAATTGCAAAGAAAACAGGCATATCATCAGCCACAAAATTAGCCCTGATTGCTAAATCTGAGGGTACCAGTGAAGATGTTCCGGAAATGGAATGGTGGGACTCTGTTATTTTGCATGATAACTTGGAAACTTTAAATCAACAAGGAAAAATTGCTATAAAACATGATTCCATCAACAATCTAGTAGAACATCCAACTCAAATACGTTGTCCTAGTAAGTCATCATTCTAGATTTCTCTTTAGGACTCTATATTTATTTCGTAAATTTTTCTAGCTGATCCAATTAAACCTGTTTATATGCCCGTATTCTTAACAAAGAAAGAAAGGAAAAAATTGCGCAGACAAAATCGAAGAGAAATGTGGAAAGAAGAACAAGAAAAAATCCGTTTAGGGTTAGAACCACCTCCAGAACCAAAATTGCGAATCTCCAACTTAATGAGGGCTCTTGGAACCGAGGCCGTTCAAGACCCTACAAAAATTGAAGCTCACGTTAGGTTTGTAATTCATGTTCAATTTCCATAAAAAATTAATCATTATAAAAATAATATTTTAGAGAGCAAATGGCAAAACGCCAAAAGGCACATGAAGATGCAAACGCAGCTCGTAAATTGACAGCCGAACAGAAACGAGATAAGAAAATTAAAAAATTAAAAGAAGATACATCTTTGGGGGTGAAAGTGGCAGTGTTTAGAGTTTTACATCTTCACGAACTGGCTGCGAAGAAATTCAAAGTTGAAACTAACGCTAAACAACTTTACATGACAGGATGTGTTGTTTTATATCCCGATTGTTGCGTTGTTGTTGTTGAAGGAGGACCTAAACAAATGAAAAAATATAAAAGGTTCCTGTCTATATATATCCCCATACATTTTCATATCATTAATATTTTATTTTAGGTTAATGTTGAATAGAATTAAATGGGAAGAGGATGTGGTTAAAGACCCGGATGGTAATGAGGTTCCAAACAAGTGTGTTCTGGTATGGGAAGGAACTACAAAACAGAGGAATTTTGGTGAAGTCAAATTTAAAGTTTGCCCTACTGAACGATTGGCTCGAGAGCACTTTAAGAAACATAGAGTGGAGCATTATTGGGATTTGGCTTACAGTGGTGCAGTATTGGAACAGTCCAGCGACCTTGTGGACTAATTTAAAAGCTTTTTTTTTAATATGGTATATCAATTGCTGTAGTGAGTGAATAAAATACCATCAGACAATTATGAATCAAATATAAAATTTTCTTTAATGAATTTGAAGTATTTTCCAAAAAAAATACAATTTTAACATATGTATTAAGTTTCACAATTTTTTCATTAATTTTTAAATAGTTATGCATAAAGTACTAAAATATATGCTATTAATAGAACATTGGTTGTAGCATCACAGTTAATTTGTTAAATAATAGGCACCTAAATAGAGACAACAACTAATTTTGTACACACAGTGTTTTTCCTAACACACCGTGAACAATTATCGAGTAAAATAGCAATTCAACTCAATATATAGGAACTTTTTTATAAAAATACTTTAATTAGCATATTTTTCTATTTAGAACGCTACGCTTTCTGATTAAATACAGATTTATCAATTAATTTAACTAATTCCAAGTATAAAAAGCAGTCCCTCCCGGCAGGTTTACAAATTTCTCTATGATCCAAAGGCACATCACATTTAATGCCAATATCTGGATCAGCCGATTCGTATGCAATGAATTTAAATGAAGTAAATCCAACTGGCGTATTTTCTGTATCTATAAAACTGAATATTTCAGGTTTATTGTTATTCTCTTTGTTGAATATTTCCAAGAAACTTTTATGTAAATTAAGCACGAATTCACAATCTGGAAAATGTTTCTTTAGTAGGCATAACTTTTTTAGATTAGTTTTTAAAAGAAAACTTACTTGACTGGACTTCGAGAACTTCGATACTTCTTCGGAAAAATGGAAATGTCATGTCTGCAATCGGAGATCCCTTATGGGGCACACTATAGAACATGATCGCTTTGGTTTGATGGTATAGATTCTTTACATTTGTACTATGCTCAGCTGCACGCCAACCTTAAATTTCATGAAATTCGTTTATATTATTATTAATAGTTTTTCAAAAAATAGTTACCATCTAGGATTATTTGTTTAATAAACAGTCCACCTTTAGAATGCCCAACCCATACAATGGGTCTGGAACCTACATCGTGTGCCAGCAATTCTTCCATCATTTCTTTACTTCTTTGAGGTAGATTGGTTCTATAAAGTAATATTAGAACGAATAAAAAAAACATGTTCATTTTCATTATAACAATTTTAACAGTGCAACAGTTTAGACATTAAGGCGTAAATTATGTTTAACGTTAACAAGTTGTTATTAAGGTTTTTCGAAAAATAACACTGCGTTCTAGACGCTCTTTAACTTATCTAACATTTAGACCACATTTAATTTGTTCAAATGAAACTTTCTAAGATGAAATGAAGACATGTAATTTTAAGTTTGTATTAGAACATCTGTCCTGTTAGTGGGATTAACATTTTAGTGATATCTAATCATTTCAAACATCGACCTAAAGGAGTGCCTTAAAAATCAATTTCTGTTACTATTAATTATTCAATTGTGTATCTCCACGAAATGTTTACCTATCACTTAGAACATGAACCAAAAATAGTTAGAACAATCGATAATTTCCCTGAATATTTATTAGAAAATTTTACCTAGTCCTCATTTTTTGCCACACAGGTCGCCAAAGAACGTCTGTTGTATAATTAATTGCTAAAACTCTCACTCCTGGACAATCTTGAGGTAACCAGTCTTTAGGCCAACATCTACTAAAATTTTCTTCGTTAGCACTTTGTTCTTCTTCCTCCATATAAGTAATTTCTTCCTCAACCTCCACCTGATCGGGTTCATCTTGTAATTTTCCGTTGTTGTTAGCCATATTTTCTTTTGTCCTTGGCATTTTTACTGGCGCAGTTGTATAAATTCTAGTTAAAGTCCTTTTTAACCGACCCTCTTTTGGCCTCAAATTTTCCTTAAGTGGCACAAACAGATTGCCCGTTGAATGTCTCCTCACTGGAGTTAAATCTTTTAGTTTAGGATTGTTTAAACGCCACGTTCCTTGTCTCCATGTCCTATCCAAACCTATATGTTAAAAATAACTGTTGCACTATTTTTTTTAATGTAGATATAAATATTTACCTCCATGCAAGCCATGAATAAATATTACATCCGCAGCAATTTCACCTTCTGGCTGATGTAAAACCATGCATTCAACACATCTTTCTGGTAATTCATCTGCATTAGAAATAGTACTGTCTTCTATTGGAGGCGCTGCTAAAGCCAGCTGCGCTTTACTTCTGCGTCTAAAACGAATTCTTACGACGCCTGATGGTAGGCTTAGTGGTATTCTGTGAAGTGGTGCCAAGGAGGTGGATAAGGTGTTTGCAAGAAATGAAGCTAAAGATGGGACCAAATGGTTCCTGAATGTATATAAGATGTTTTGTAACCATAATTTTCTGTAAGAAAAGTTCAGAGTTGATTGAATTGTTGTAAGTATATGCTTAGTATTTGTTGTAATCATTATTTCAATATGCTAGGGATGTTTTTAGATTTAGGGGACTTTTATCAATTGTGTATGCAATGTGTTCAATGTGTATCTTAAAATTGTCGAATGAAATACTTAGAAAAAAAAAAGAAATGGATAACCACAAGTAAAGAAATGTTACGACGAGCAATTTTCCACTTATCAACGGAATGAAGCAGTGGTTTATTATTTGAATTTTTTCATATAACCCGCACGTTATCAAACTCTGAAATTAGAAAAAGCATACATCTAGTATTCTTTCTTTTTTTTTAATGTAATAAGAAAAAAGACGCTACATAAAATATCTTTGGAGTTACGCAATGCGTTGTTGAAAGTATTTGACTTATTAGAAAAAGACAACACTATAAGCAACAATACTAAAATATTAATCTTGGTTGTAACTTAAATTCCTTTCTTGTTTTGTAAATTCAAATAGTAGTGACCTTTGTATAGAGAATCGACCTGACCAAATTCCAGAAATGATTAGAATGAAATATCAACAACATCATATTAGGCTATGATTTGGGCAATAATGACACAAATTTCAGATCTACAAGTGTCTTAGTTGCTTATCAATGGTTGCTTGAATTGATATCACGCCAATATTGAAAATCGAATGTAAAGTCAACAATTTTTAAACTTTTACTTCGAAAACCAGAAAGAGTTTCTTTAATTAACAGTTAGTTAGTTACAGGAAATGAAATTATGGTCTTAACACATGATTTTTTCGTCAAAAAGAGAATTGATAGAATGGCATAGAATAGATAAAAAAGCACACGGTCAAAGGTGACTAAATCGAAAGAAGATCATGAAAATAATTGCCGGGGTTCATAGGGACTTCTGCTTATAGATTTTAAGCCAATTCCGAGCCCAATTCTGCACTTTCTGCGTGATAAAAGTTTTATTCATAAGGAGGCTGGCTACTATATAAATTATGATTTTAAAGAGATTGCTCGACCACCCTATAGTCCAGATTTTGCCCTGACAATTATTATTTATTTCTAAAATTAAACAATAGCTTCAAGGATTATTCCTTAGTTTGGCAAGAATAATAAGCTATACCTAATTAGGATTTTCAGTTAAGTATCCTTAATTATTTTTTAATTCATCTCAATAAATTCACAGGCAATAAATTATAGTTTACAACACTTTTAATAAGTTACACAAGTGTAATTGCAAAGTTGAAAGTATTTTTATGTATTTATCGTAATTATATTTATCTAAAATTAATTTAAGAATTAATTGTCAACAAAAATTTTACATATCTTACCTGGATGGTTCGGATAAATAGTCGTTGTCATGTTCCATAACAAGCAATTGCTGATCGCACATTATATCTTCCACTGTTAGAACCATTATGTCTGAAATTCAATTAAGAAATAAAATTTTATGAAAACATTGAAATCGCATAACAAAAGCTTAGAAAACTAATGAAATCAAAATTGAAAATAATATCCTGTAATTTTATTAAACGAATGATTGACAACGAGTCAATTGTTGTATAACTGAATGTAATTAATAAAATAACCATTTATAATTATTGAGGACTTTCAATTGTTTCCTGTGCATACATTTCAAATTTTTTAAAAAGCAAATATTTGAAATTTTCCTAATTAATGTTTTTTTAAAAAAAAAAAAAAATGAAAAATTAAATAGACATACATATGTATGTATGATGTTAAACTGAAATTAGGATCACTTCATAAGAAAATTTGTTCAGCCATTTAACACGCCATATGTATAGTTTTTAACTGAAATGCAGTCTCAAGCTTGGAAGTAAAAACACAAACTATGTAGTTAAAAATATCGTCACAAGTGTTATGTACATCCAAAATATACACTACAGCGATTTGGCATACATTCATATACTATATAGGAAAACCGATATGGCATTAAAAAGTTATATGATATAATCTCTTTATTAGGAATATTAGAATACTATTCGTTACGTAGATAACTTGTTATCTAATGATTAAATGTGTGATAAGTAGGATTTTTTGTCATAGATTTTCTCGGCGTGTTTCTTGGAATATGTTTAATAAAATACATTAAAATAAATAATTGTTTAAAAGCTTTTCTCAAAAAAATATTGTTTTCTAAGATTTTTTTGTTGAACATAGGAGGGCTCAATGATAAGAATGGGAGGCAACAACTGTTTATAATAATTATACCTCTTCATAACTTTATGGCATGCTTTATTACAAATATTTCCTATATCTTATCCCAGAGTATCTAAAGCGATGTGACAATAGTACCTTTTATGGAGAACTAGGGATTCCATAGCCAGAAAGCATATTGGCAATGAATAAATAAAACATTACACTTTTATGCCATTTTTGTTTAAACTACGACTTGCCGAGGAACAAAGTCGTCGTTTATATGGAGGATTGTATATAAATAATTCCAGATTTTACCATCTGGGAAAAAGAGTCCTAAATCAAAAATATGCAGAAGCAGTTATGGAGCAAATACAGGAGCCGGTTAAAAACTGCCGTCTGGAATACTGAAGTACAAGTGAAAAGAGCAAAACGTCCCAGAGGATTTAAGAATGTAGGTAGAGATCTCCCTGTTGATCTGTACTGAACTGTTTATACAATTTTATCAGCATTAAGCTACCCCAAAATACATTTTTGTGAAACGCAATTTAAAATTTAAGCTCGGACTTTTACGTCACACTTGAATACCTATATGCATTTCATTTGAATTTCATATACTAATGTACCTATATAATAAAGTTTTCTTTCCATTTATATGTTATTATATGGTGCAGCACAACTATTAAGTTAATAGTTGGTTGCTTAACTTATGAGAAGCGGATATATGGAATTTTCGAATTATCTTTATATAATATATAGGTAGGCGCAATTACAATAAAGTGGAAATCATTTAATAAATCAAACAACCAAATGATAACATAGGAAAGTTTACTAAATCGATTTTTCCTAGAAAATATACGAGGTTTGATCAATTAGTAAAATAAAGTTTACATTGGAGGAGTTGTTTAGTATGTTTTCTTCATGAATTTTAAATAGAGTAACAGCAATAAAATCAAGTTCGGAGAGATTCCTAAAAAACAGTTCACTGCAAATGAAATAAGAACTGAAGCAATATGTTTTTATGCGTTGTTTCATTACCAGTTTTGAACTGCATAGAAAAATATATGGATTTGTCTTTTACTTCCAAATAATAGTAAAAATTAATTAAAATTAGAAATAGATAACATTTTTTAACGTTACACTATGTATTACTTTTGAACAATAAAATATATGTTTGAAAATTATTTGATGAATGCATCCTTACACAATTTTCACTTTCTTATTTACATACAAATTGAAAAGTACTGTTAATACTAGGAGAAAGTTCTACAACGAGCGATAATTTAAACGATAAAGGTTGTATGGAAAAGCCTGATTATAGAAAACTAGAAGCTACAATTCCCTGGGCTGTTTTTATTTAATTTTTTTTTTTTAAGAAAAATTTATAAGTAAAAAGTTTACTTTAAATCCTAAGCGCGGTTTACACGCAACATCTTATCGTACGTTTTATTTGCGTTGACAAAACATTGCGACAAAATGTTCAACGAAAAAGTGGCCACATATAACGATTTGTCTGTGCAAACTTCCGAAATCTACGATCGGAGCTCAGTCTTTCAACTTCGTCTTTCATGTTTGTACAGCTCAAAAATTTGCTCAAATTTACTGTTCATATGCCACGATTTGTCCGCAACGTTTTGTCGACGCAAATAAAACGTATGATAAGATGTGTGTAGACCGCGCTTTATACAGATTTAAAACAGGTTCAGTATTTTTTAGAAGAATAAATAATCCGACACCCAATTCAGACTTATTATTATTGAGTCAACTACTGACTGGGACATGAATCTTTAAATCCAAGACATTTTGATAATTGCCCCTAGTTTTACTGATCGAAACTTGAAGTGTGAAAAAAATTGAAATCAAAGCGTCAACTGATGCTTATTTTCGAAAATAACATAAAAACGATATCAGATGCTCAAAATCTATGAGTTTAGAGTATTTTCTAAAAAACACAATTAATTAAAAAATTAATCAAATTCAAAATTGAATGTCACCCACTAGAAAACAGTTCAAGTGGATGACACTAGTGGTGACCCAATAAAAAACACACAGATAATAGCGTCAAGATATTTCAGTTATTTATTTTTTATATATCGTAAATGGGGGTTACTTTGTCCATTTTGGGGGTTACTTTGCCCATTTGGAGGGGTTACTTTGCTTCACACTCATAAAAGTTTACATTGATTCTGGACATTGCTAGGTAGACATTCTTTATTATATCAATAAATATTTTGAGTGATCTATGTATGTATAGGTAGTGTGTGGAATCAATTTAAATCAATATAAATTTTTTATATGTGTGGCACAAAGTAACCACTGAAGGGGCAAGGTAACCGCAGTTTAGAGTACTTTTTTGTCTCTTTATGTACTTTTTGAATTAACAATTTTTAAGATGACATAAAATTACCTAAAAATTTCATTGAAAGGCAAGCACCTAATATTGATAGAAAAATGTACTTAGATATGGAATAAGGCAAATCAATTGTAAAAATTATCCTAATCCTGAAATACTTGAGATAAAACATATATTATGTCATAGTCGGATGGTGAAGCGCAATTTACTTATATGGAAAATCGTCACGTTTTAAAAATAATTTTCATTAAATAATACCTGAAAATTTTGACAGGAAACTCAAATTAGATTTCAAATGAATTTATTTGTAAACTCAAGGCTTTTCGTTTACAAAATTGCTCGTCATGTTCTCGTACTATATCTCGATAATTCTGATGTTGCACAAATAAATACAAATTGTAGGGATTTTGTTTTCCATTCGAAATAAATTACAATATACAGAGTGTTACAAATTAGTAAATCAATTTGTTAACCATACATTTTTAGACGAAAATAATGAAATTTTGTTGCGCCATTTTTTGTTTTGTCGTTTTAACAGAATATGAAAGATATAGATATGGTCTGCGTATGGATGCCATGTATTGGAAGGAAAATAAGCTGGAACCATAGGCACGCGTAAAAAAAATTAAAGGAATAAAAATGCATATAACCCTCATTTTTCTCTTTATTTGTTTTTCCCAATTTATTTACCAAAATTATAGGAAAACTTCACGTAATTGTATTATTACAATTAAACACTCAAGTAATTAGCAAAAATACATTTTTTTTAAGTAATTTTCACGCCTTGTATATTCAGTTTAAATCATCAAAGTAAAAAAAGGCATAGAAAAACTTTTATTATTTTCATTAAAAAATCTATGATTAACGGCTTAATCTAGTAATCCGCAAAACCCTATTTACAATGAATACAATGTTGTGCAACTTTTCGTTGTCTGGACATATTGTTTTACAGTTACGATATACAGGGTTGTCAAGTAAATAGAATTTTCCATCATTTTTGAAGATTTTTAATTGCATCAATGGGCTTGTACATTTTAAATAAATTTATTTGTTGAAGAAATTCTTTGTGTTAAATAAAATGAATATTTGACATATTTTCGAAATCGAATCGCTGAATTTTGCAAAAATTGTAAAATATGAAGTTGTGACGTATTAATATCTGATCTGAATAACTGATCAGACATAATCTTTAAGATTATGTCTGATGGCTGATGAGAGAGCTCTCGTAATTATGATGTAGCAATACTGCGAAGAAACATCTTTAATATCATGATCATTTCGTTTCATTAATCTATAGACTCATTACAATGCAGTAAATTTTTTGTCGGATATTGAGCTCCAAAATGGAATAACATGGAAAAGTATAGTTTATCCATTTCAAATCGAAAAAATTGAAATGGATGAATTATATTAAGACAGGCACCTCATGTAAAAAATTTCCATTGAATTGAAATTTAAAATTGTTATAGACTTTTTTAATTTAATTAAGAAATAAATTTTTATGCGTCTATTGTTTGGAGTACCTATATAATCATTGTTGTAATTTTCATTAAATACTAGTTGTTAGTGATTGATCATACACTAATTTTTCACCTGTTTTAGTTTTTTTCTTCAAAAAGTACCGCTTATTCACTGAGAAAAAAAAATATGTATTTGAACATTTTTTACACTTTATACACATATTTTTTTCAAAAATGAGTTGATGGGTTCATTTAGGGAACAATTTTTTTGATAGTTAAAATATAACACCCTGTAGATTGTGTCAAATTATTATAAAGTCTAGGCATTAATAATTTATAACCAACACACGTTTTTTTTTACATGAACAATATCTACAGATCGTTCGCGTTGTAGCTCGAATACGAAATTTGAATTGTTTCCTTTAAAAAATCAGAAAATTTGTTAAATTTGAACATCTTGTATCTCAGCCACCAAAGATTTTGAATCTCATGTTTATAGGAATTTTTCTTCTTAGAATGCAACAGGGAATCAACCTGTGAAATATCGGCATGTCATTAAAGCCGCGTACAAATTGAGGTTCCAACGCAATTCAAAACACATGTGGTTAGATATTGAAAAACGTTGGAATTGGTGCGTACAATGCAACCAACCAAGCAGGACCCAACGATTTCCAACGTTGGAATTGATATTGGATCGCATTCACTTTATAGGCGGTAGGTACAGATTTTCCATCAGGTCGCAATAGGATTTGTCACAGTTTACGAACATTGGTTCGAGCCCTAACGGTGTATACGATCGAGTCAAATCTTCTCCAATCTTTTCCAATAATAAATGCCAACGCCAAATGCATTAATGCTCGGTTGCGTTGGCGTTGGAACTTCGATCTTCGCACGCAGCTTAGTAATTATGAGTTAATTTTTAAATAGATAATTTTTTTTGGATTCGTTGTAAGAAACATTTACATTTTCGTATTTTTGCTATAGATTTATTTGAAGAAATTTGAAAAACATTTCAAGGGAAAGCTAACTTAGGGAGTCGACAACTGACTATAGTATAACATGACGTTAGTATTATGACACATCGTATCCTAACACTAACGTGTGTCGCAATCCCGATACTTGTCGCGCAACTTTATACACCAGTCTGTACTGGACTTAAGATTAATTTGACCACTTAAACAGTTGTTTTCTATGCCGTCATTTTCACACCTAGATGGATTATTAAAAAAAACATCTCCTCGAATGTAATTGCAATTGAAACCTGATTAATAGTATAGATAAACAGTTATTGAGAGACATTTAAGATAAGATACCTATTTGCAAAAATCTACATAAAAATGTCTTGAAGTTTTGTTTTAACAAAATGTTTAAATTATGATAATAATGAACCAAGTAGGCTGAACAAGGTTTCATTTTTGGAATGCCTTATATGTAGAAAAAAAGTACATATTAGCTTTACCTTAATACACTGCCTGTACCAGGAATGATGTGCATTTGTAGTCCTAATATTATCTAGGGAAGTCATGTTCCCCATATAATTTTTTTAAACCAATTTAATCTTTTATGTAAGTTCAAGGTTTTTCTATTAGAAGTAAAAGTTGTTCGCTCAGTCAAGCGTTCAACAATGACAAATACTAAATCAATTAGATCTTTTTACTAATATTGAATTAATTGTAAACAAACAAATATTTCGCAATAAAAACTTACCTAATACTTCTATTAAAACATCTAGTGCCAACAATGTCAACGCGCACTTTAAATTACGTATCGGTTCTTAGATTTTTCAATATTTCAATTAATAAATTCGTAAAATCAAACAATATTCCTATCTGTTTTCCACTATTAGATACAAAGGAAAAACAGATAGATCAATGTTTGCATTCGAGCACTAACTAAACCGACTAAACGGAGGCGGAAAATACAATAAAAATCGCGCGCCAACTTTAACGGTGCGGTGTCATCTAATTTCTTTAAATATGAACATTTTTTTGGTTCGTGCGCAGCCTTTGTTTCTCTCTCTCGCTTACACACTTCCCCTCTCTATTTGCTATTTGGTTGACGTCATTATTTAAACAATTTATTTTAATATTAATGTTAAAAATATGCGTTTCTTAAGGGGTTTTTTTTTAATGTTAAATTATAGTTTAAGATATTCTTTAAGATATCGATTTTATATCATTGATAGTGCAGTTTACTATTAAAAATGACCAAGAAATGCGCAATATCTTTAATGTTATAAAATGGAAATTCCAATTGATTTCCAATTTTTCTTTAATATATTTACGAAACTAAAAAAATTATCAGTACGCAGACCAGGTACACACATACACACGCACAGACATCAAGGAAAAAAAGAATGTTTTGTTTCCAAGATCATTTACTTCGATGGTAATTAATTAGAAATTCAAACATTGAATATGCGCATTAAAAATATGAAAAATTAAGAGAAAAATCATTAAAAAAAACTATATGAAGATATAAGCCTTATGTTTAAACAAATACTGCAAGATTTATTTTTCTATTACGAAAGTTTGGAATTTGGATTGCGTCAAATGTTTTGAGGAATCAGTGAAAACGCTTTTATTTATAAAAATTCGTTGCATACATACACACACGAGTTTTTATTTGTTTTTTAATGTAAATCACTTTATAGTAATTTCCTGGTGGATTAATGTAGTTGTGGTAGGTTCCAGGTTTTTGGCAACCACTGTATATTCAAAGAAAAATAAGTTTTAATAAATATCCAATTAAGAATTTAATAAATAAATAATTGAATTTTCTTTAAACAGTATTTGCGTTCTAAAGTCATATTAACTTTTTGAACAAGGTTCAAATCCACATATTGCATTCATAAAATTTGTCGTGTATTTGTGTTAATATCCTCTATTTAATCTGATTTAAGAAAAAACAATGATAATTGTTTATGTTGCTGCTTTTTGTCTGACCCTCTAGATTTTTATTTCGAAAAATTATAATATAACGGATTAAATACAAGGTTGGGCATATTACAGTAAATTTATTGTTAGCCTTGTTTTATCACTTAAATTAAACCGCTTTATAACACCGAATTTATTTAAACTCTTCGGATTCTGTAGAAATATAATTTTTTAAAAATAGGTAGTGCAACAAGTAAATCTCTTTTCATTTTAAGTTATGTTGTTTCATGACTCATTTATGATTAAATGAACAAAACTTTCCAATATATATGTACCTAATAATAAAAGGCGTGGCATTTAATTAAGACAAAACTGTTACCTTTTTATTGGCAAACATGACGTGGTTGGCACTCGATATCACCAATAAATAGTTAATTGCGAATCCATTGAAACTGAAACGTTTTATGGGAGCGTTCCCCATTGGGACGGATCAAACCAAATCATCATTTGGACATTTATCAAAATAAATATATCGTAGGTCTTAAAATATATACAAATAGAATTATACCTACGCAATTTTTCAGGATTACGTGCCAGGAAATTTATTAAACTAAACAAGCTGTTTTCCATGAATAAGCGTTTGTCAAAAGTTTTGGAAATTATTACAGGGACAAATCTGGAGGTCTAAGAGGCCATGATAATTCGAAATTGCATATTCTACATGCTCCTCGCGTAATTGTGGATAGACACGCGAGATGGAGCGGTCTGGATTGCGATACCACAAATTACTTTTTTGATTTAGATTTTCCAGGTTATTGTTGAATAAAATTAAAATACAATTATGTAATTATATATTTTTTAATGGCAAATAGCTCAGCCATACAATAATAACACTTACATATTTTTTATTTTTATAATAATTATAAAAGTAAACATTATTTACACAATTCCTACACTTAATTTTAATAATAATAATAGTAATATAATTATTATAAAAACGTAAACAGGTGGTTAAATCGAGAAAATAGTGAATCTGTACAAAATAATTTTGGTACATTATGTATATGTATCTATATCATTATTTATTATATCGTACATGAAAATCACAGACACTAATTTTTATCTGGCCTTTGTATATACAGATTTTTTATTATTTTTTTTATTTTTATTGAAAAGCGCTCGGGCAGCTCGTTGAAACGTAAACATTTAAGAAACGTAAAAAATATATCAATTAACGAGTTTCCTTATTACGTTAGGACAAAATTATATAAAAAAATAATAACATATAACCAAGAAAAATAAAAATTACTAGAATAATACTTTTCAAAACTAAACCCAACAATATAATAAATGTTACCTTAAACAGACAATAATCAATTTAACGAAAATATGAATTTAGTATCCAGAACGTTCCAGATTCAGTTTACAGGTTTTACCTATTAACTTCGTAAAAAAGAAATAATATCATAATTTGTTGTTTCTAATAACCTATCAGCGGGGTATAATAGGGAACATCAAGTACTTTCTTATTGCCATTTGTCAGTAATAAAATTTTTACATTAGTCCATAAGAAGATGCGAAATCGAATAGCTTGTTCACTTGCCCTTCCACCAAATGGTGATTAAGAAGGTCAAATAGAAGAGAAGTCTCCACACACACTTATTGTACGAACTAAAAAGAGTAGATATATTTTAAAAACTTTTATTGACAGTGATACAGCGAAAATTTTCAGACGAATTGTCTAGTGTCACTACTTTTGGTATACCCTGTACAATGTTTTTTTTATAACATATATTAGCGGGTCTAATATAACGGTCTCGCAGAAGGATTTGGAGATAAAATAAAAGTCATATATTTTGGCTTAAGACTTCTGCGAACCTATTGTCTCTTGATTTGTGTTCTTAAGACTATTTTCAAGGAAATCGTGTAGAATCAAATTCCACAACCTAATTCATTCAAAGAAAAACAGTCAAAAAATGATGCGTAACAACAGAGAGCTTCGAATGCATTTGTGTAAGCATTTAGCAATCCATTTTTTAAAATCAGAAATAATATTCAAAAATGGCTATGTAAACCTATGTATTCTACAAGGATCAGGAACTTTTAGTTCGAAATATTTTCTCGTAAATACTTGTACGAAGAGACGAGTTGTAGCCTGTAAACTGATATTTGGAAGAGCCTGTATATTCGCTTGAAAAAAATAAAATAAAATAAGAATAATTTCAAAAATAAGGCTATAACATAAATAGAAATGTTTATTTGTGTTTGGTTTACGTATTTTATAATTTTTTAAATAGGAATATATTGTCACACGATTAAACGTTTCACTATTAGGTCAATATGACACGTCCCAATATTGATTGATTGATTTTAACTAGATTTGATTCTATGTAAAATGTCGCATAAAAATAACAATACAGGGTAAATCAGTGATTGAATAAAATATATTTGTTCTGTACGATTAAATTGGAACTATACAGGGTAACATGTTATGTATGGAATCATTCAGGTGATGTTCTAGCTTTTTAAACGTCCCCTGTATACATAGTATATTGCCAGATATATTTACCGGTTTATTTTTTTTTTACTGGAGATATTCGTACACATAGTACAAATGTATGTTCTCCAATGACCCTGTAGATACCAATTAATTGGAACTCAATATTAGTAAATTGAATTGTTTTGGAAAGTTACGTCCCCTTAATGTTTTATGTATCTAATTTGAAAGTTTCTGACGGCATGGCAAGACAACATTGTATAAATTATTCAGTCTAGATCTCCACTATTAGGTAAAATCATAAAATTTCATTTTGAAATCTATTACATATTATGTTCGCTTGTCTTGAAAAACCTGCATGGGATTTAGAAAAATTTCATTGAACCAGGAATGAATCAAGTCTAAAATTGTCTAAACTTGAAATGTGAATTTTTTATTTTTCTCTTTCTTTCATACAGTCATCGATGATTGGCGAAGATATTTTTCACTACCATAGCAAGCAAAGACCAGTCAATTAACAGCAGTTTGATATGTTGATATTTTAGGGTTTCTTATTATTAACGGACGGATGTCCATCAGCAGGGTGCGAATACGCAGCCGGATGATTAAATCGTCCGTGGGCCATTAAATCGGCATAGAATTTTAATTGTTCAGCAGTCGGAATGGGCAACATGGGCGGTAAACTTGTGAAATTTGAGTAAACGTTTTGCAAAGCCGCTTGATAATACAACGGATCCATCATGTTCATAAATGGAGCACTTAATCTACTTGAATTATCAGGTGGTGGTGCAAAGCTTGGATGGTGATATGAAGGCATAGCTTGCGGAGGCATTGGAGGTACCAGATGTTTCTGAGGTATTGCTTGTGCGCTTTGCCTATTGTAATCCGTTGGTATGGATTTCGGAACAACACTACTATTGTTTTTAATATACGGACTAGGAACTGGAATATCCATGGTACTTTTGTTATGATGGTGAATCGGCGGAATGTTTGCGTATTTCGAATGTCTACTATTCAATTCTTCCGATTTTAATTTCGCTATTTTCTGAGCATAAGTCTCTGTCCCCGAACGCTTATGGTGTCTTGGAGTTGGTGTTATAGGTTGTTGTTTAGGGTTCACCAATGTAATTTCTAGATTAGGCCCTAGTTTACGCCCATCCAGTAATGGAGGAGTGGTTTTATACAAATTTTTTGTTACACTAGCTCTGCTATTATAGGACGATTGAGCGGCTGTTGATAAATTTTGCGGTACGGGCATTATTTCTACAACCGGTTTTTGCGGACTGGTCAATGACAAGTCCATTGGGTCACTTCCCCCATATCTCAATGGGGGAAAGTGCGATTTAGGCGCGTGAGGTGTAATGACTTGTGACTGTAAGAAATCTTTAGGATTCCCATAAACAGTTTTTTCTGAATAAGAGTAAATCGACTTGGATTGAACAACTTTCGGTGGTGTAGCACCATTTAAATAAGGAAAACTTTCTGGTTGCTTTATCATTTGCTTAACTGGTGTCGATGGGGTCTTTATATGGGTGACATTAACACCAGAGCCTACAGATGAAGACGGGTGGATGCTTCTTTTTGACAAGACGTTCGTCATTAGCGATGGTGGAGCCATTACGGCAGGTTTAAGAAAATTATTCGTTGGCGCCTGTATTACAGATGGTCGGAATTCTTTTATTGAGGTAGCAGTCGGGACCGATTTAACGGGAGTCACTTCTAATCCTCCTTCTTTTAAAATATCCAGTTTGATTTTCTTGACGTCCCGAATGGCTGTATCGTCTTCGTTTCTGAATTCCACTTTAGGAGATCTGCGAGCGGCACTAATTGTTTCCACATCATCCGTTTTAATTGGAATATTTTCTTTTCCCTCTATTGGAGATAAGTTTTTTTCAGGCACCACTGTCGAAGCTACAGGAGCAATTGCATTGGTCACTGGTTCAGCAGGATTTGAGCCTTCAGTCTTTACTTTTTCTGGAATCAACAATGGTTTCACTTCCTCGGGCTCAATCTTTGGCTTCACATCTTCGTCAACCGATATCTCTTGTTTCACTTCGATTTTAATTTCTTCCTTAATAGCAACTGTTGAATCTGAACTTTCAACTTTTATAGGTTCGTTGTCGTCGTTATTGTTCTTGAACTCCTCAACTTCATCTTTAATGAGTGTAGGTGTATTGGAGGCATTTTGGTCTAGTTCCATGGGTTTGTCCTTTTGGGGTTTTACTCGAATACTCCGAAGGGAAGAAGTTTTTCCTGGAGATACAGACTCCTACAATTAAGAAATTTAAAGTAAAATCATCAGGAAAAATTTGGTTATAATAAAGCATTTACTTTACTATTTTCGGCTTCAATAGGCGTACTAGTGCCTGATCTAGATGTTGTAGGCGAAACGCTTCCTGAATCGGAATCGCTTGATCCCGTATCGGTTTGTTTGCTTTTAAGTCTTCGTCTTTCTGATCCAGGTAACGGCTTATCTTCTTCACCTTTTTCGTGACGTTCATAAGGCAACAAAAATCTAAAATCATCCAATAACGAATATGGGCTAACGTCAGAAGCAATTTTATTTTACCTTTCGTAATGTCTACGAATTATCGTAGCTGCACTTGTACTGTTCAAATGGCCAGTCATGTCGTCGAAAATCGACTTCCAAAGACGGTTTGTGGTTACGCACTCGTAACCGCCCAATTTTTGAACTCGTGTGTAAAATTCATGTAGATTTACTAAGATAGAAAATAATATTTGTTGAAAGTTAATCGAACCATATTAAGAATTGACTTACGTTCTTTGTAACCTAAAGAAGGGATGCGTCCCATGGGCAATTGTTTCGATTTCATAAAGGCGGATAACACCTTCATAAATTGTTTATTTTCGTTATTTTCGTGACACCTCGTGCTACGTCTCGTGGCTACTGAGTTGGTACCACAAACGCCATTCGATTTCTCACTTATCTAAAATAATGATTACTTTTTGAAATATTTAGTTTCAAATTTGCTTCATATTGAAATGTCACATCGAAAATTTAATAAATCTAATATTACTAAAGCGATCTCACATGTAACAAAAATCTTCGTTTTCCATTATCCCTATGAATTCAGGCACAAAATAGGGCTTAAATCGATTACTCACCCTGGTATAATGATTACTAATTGACGATTCCGACTCGTTGCTCTCAGATCCGGGCGACACGCTGCGTTTTTTCCGTTTGCCCCTTGGTCGTCCTTTTAATTTCGGCGCCAGGTGATTGCACAACAATTCGTGACCTTCCAATTCCGGATAATCGAAAGTGTCCCGACAAAATAGGACCTGTGAGGCGACGGCAAGAAGGTGTCAGTCACATTATGGCCTTAATCGGTGTCTCAAACAATCACTTACCCTAGTATTGGGATGTTTCACGTAAAACCCGCCGAGGGCATTGACAATCTTGTATTTAAGGTAAAGATTTTCGACGTCTTCCAGACGTCTCATCATGGCTCTGTAACGACAATATTTCGGAAAGCTCAAGATTATGACGTGGGGACCAAATTTCGGAGCATCTTCTGAAAATATAGAGATGACAATTAATTGAAACTTCTTTTCTAATAATCTATTATATATACAATGTGGCTCATTTAAAAAGGATATATGCCTATAATTTTTTTATTTATATTCCAATTTTCTTGGATAATATATTAGAAAATATAGAACGAAAAAGCCTATATTATATTGAAAAAACCATGTTCAAAATCGTGAGTTCAAGGTTACCATGACAATTTTTCGCTTCCAAAAATAGCAAAATAAAAAAAAAGTACGCCACTGCATTCGGCGACCTTCGAAATGGGTTTCTATATTATGAATATTTTATTAAAAAATAATTAATTTTAGATTATAAAGAAAATTTCCAATTTTTTTTTCAGTTCGTACCAATTTATTAATACAACATAAAAATTTCATTATAAGTTAAAGTAATTACTTTTGATAAAATTTAGTACATATCCAATTTTAACGACACAGAATCCCAGTTGGGTTTTTATTTTTTTTTTCAAAAAAAAATCCTAAACTTCTTTTGTTTACAGATTTTTAAATTACCTACAGTGATATGGTCTAATGATTTTAAATAAGATTTTTCCATCATAAGTGGGTCAATCTATTGATCTATTGAATGTTTTGAAGCATTATTCATTAAATTTATAATTGAAATACAAACGTTACTAGGGACATTTTTCCTTTCAATGAATCACACTGTATATTAGTCATAATATGATAAATTAATATTTTCTAAGCAACTTGTAATATGTACATATTTTTATGTTGAATCGTGCCGATGAGGTACACCGCTTCGTTTACATAAAGATAAAATAAACAATTAAATAGGTATTTGTTAATGTATCTTTTCTATAGGTTACCTAGATTTTTAATTGATTAACAAACAATTTTATCAATTCGAATACATGGAATTTTATTTATAGGAAGAAAAACCTGATTTTAACATTGTGTAAAACGTAGAGTGAAATCGGTAAGTTAAATGTTTCATACTCTTATTTTCATACATTTCAAACAAACATCAATAAAATATCTTTGAACCATTCCAGACTACTAACTTGATTCTAACGACGTGCCTAAAACTTTGAACTAAAATTATTGCTAGTTAAGACACTTATTTAAATTTAGTAAAATCTTTATGATTATATATAACTTTTATTACCCCTTTTATAACCTTTACTATTTAAAAAAAAATAACTTTAAAATTATCTCATTTAACAACCTCCTTTATTGAAGTTCGAGGAATACATGTTAAGTTTCCTTGATAGTGTCAGAAATTTTTTTACAGATTGTGCAGGAACAACTATCGAGTTTTATTTATAAATGGCACACTTTTGTCAATTAATTTCTCGTGAACACGTCATTTTCTTACTTATATGTATACACTTACCTAATTCTATCATTTAACGAACCGTTTTCACACTTAGAAATAAAAAGAAATTACAGCGGGCCAAATCCAAAGAACAGTATGAATAAAATAGCAATTTGTGGCATGATTCGGCCAATTTTTGACTGCGGATAAACAGGATAGTGACATGTTGAAATACACTTGTTTTTAATCAAAAAGGGTAATTTTTTCTTCTATCCAGCGTTGATTCGGCCCAATAAATTAGTATAGAATTACTCAGTTATCGTTCTTCTCTTTGCCATCTTCAAACAGGATGTCACGTAAATCCCAAACATATGGTGGGATTGATTGTCTTTTCCGCCGATGGTACTGTTTTTACGTTGTTTGCAGGAAATTCGCAGGATGAAATCCACTTGTTGATTCTATGTTGCGTCAACAATTTAGTAAAAAAAACACTACTTGATAAATCTTGATAAATCCGGAACGGCAACTGTCTTTAAACATGGACACTTAACAAAAATCATTGGTATATTGGAAACGTATAAGTGGCTAAATTTGCTCGATTAAGCAAAACCATTGGTATTGCAATTGATCGAAAACACGACCAAAACTGGTGATTTAAAAAATTTGAATGAGGAATTTGAGGGTCAATTGACACAGTTTAAGGCTATTGAAGACGATTAAATGAAAACTTTATATTTGACTATATCCGGGACCCAGAATTACATTAAATGTGAATTTCTATTTAAACCCTGCTACGATAAAATGAAACATGTATTGATAACAGGAAAGTAATAAAAACTGAATTAATATTTGTTTCAGGAATTTGTTCGTATAATTAGATGTCAAACGACATCCTCAATAAAAATAGTAAACAATGTATCGCATCCTTCACGTAACTCTTTTGTGATAATATTACATGTACAGTGCTCCGCATAAATCTTCGATTTTGAGGGTCGCAGTCATTGAAAAAAAAATGACTCATTTCGGTATTGTTTAGCAATACGTGCAACGATTTTAAGACCCTCATTATTGTACAGGATGATCATAGAAATATTTAATGTATTTACGTTTTCACAAATAACTTCCACGAACAATGGGTTTTTCGTTGGAGGGCAAATTAAAAGGAATTTGCACTGTTGCAAAATTGTCAAATAAACCATGATTTTATACTCATTTATCACCCGGTAAAATAAATATAAATTATGCATAAACAGTCAGTATAAGAGTATACACATACATGCAACACTATTCAATTTTCACCCGCCATACATTGAACAGAGCTTAACTGTGTTGTATTTAATATTTTAGAACAATAATATGGCATTGAAGGTAACAATAATAGGTCTCATAGTCGTTGTGGGTTTGTTAGTTTTGGTGGAAAATACTCCGCAAAGAAGAACTCCTAGTATGACTTTGGCTGAGGCTCAAAATCAGCTTGTTGGAAATAACCAGTATCCCTTCAAGCAGGATTGTGTTTGTTCAAATTGGCGGAAATGTGCAGACATTAATTCTGAGTAAGTAACTACATATACTAAGAGCCCTTAATAATATAATATCATGTACTTTTTTTGTAGTGTTAAATGTCATCCAGACTACATATTCGTTTGTTGTAGAAGGTTCCTTTATTAACTTTTATAAATTAAGAATTTGCACTTTTAAATTGTACTATTCAATAATAATAAATTAATGTTATATATCTCACCAAATTTATCTCTCTCCTGGTCAACATCTGAAAAGTCCATAATGTTTTCTGACAAAGTGAAACTGTTTCCAGCAGGTTTTCTCGGACTGGCTAGTTGATCCGGCTCAACGGCTACGTCCTTCAAATCGTCCTCGCATTTCGCTAATCTACCCCAATTCCACTCAGTCTCTACTGTGATCCAGGTAATGAGGTCTTCCAGACGAATAACGACCTTTTCAGATATTGCCAAAACTTCGTCCTACAAGTTAAAATAAAAAAATCAATTAACTAAATAATAATATATTAATTTAACAATATTTGATTGGAAAAAACGATATAACCTGGGAAATATTTATTAGTTAATGAGATTAATCTCGAAAAAAAACTATCTAATATAAATAATATAACATAATAATAATAATAATAATTATTATTATTATTATTATGCAATAAATTATTAATTTAAATATATTTTGAATAGATTATATTGTATGTATATGTACAATGTACATATGTAGTATGACCAAATTGTTATAATATAAAAACTTCTATATGTTAAGTAGATAAAATACATGTTGTACATGTCAAAAGAAATTAGGTAGAATATTAAGCAAAGTTCANTTATTCCTACTCCAATCACGCTGAACTCCGATGGCATACAATTTATTTTGTCAACTTTCGGTCCATAAAGACACGGTAAGTTTGCTCTAAAAACATAGGTATAACTATATATTTAGTTTGCCCTTAAAAACTCTAACCTCTTCTTGCGAATGAATCGAGCAACTATTTTTTTTCTTTGTAATTTATTATATT
The DNA here is from genome assembly GCA_013372445.1 of Hypothenemus hampei. NCBI lineage: Eukaryota > Metazoa > Arthropoda > Insecta > Coleoptera > Curculionidae > Hypothenemus > Hypothenemus hampei. The sequence continues at coordinate 96,996 of JABRWK010000083.1, read as the reverse complement.
ATTATGACCTTTATTTGTAAAACTTTAAGTAAATGTATTGCACTAGAAATGTTCTCTTTCAAACTTAAGAATCTCAGAATTTATCTCGGCCTCCTTGGCTCTCTTGTCTGCTTTTAGTCTAATAATGGTTCTTCTCTTGACTTCAATATTTGTAGTATCTTTTTCTATGTGTTGTTTCCTTATTTCCGTCGTTCTACTTTTGTCTTATTGTCTTTCGTTCTTCAATTTTTTTTCTATGAAGATTTTGACATACAAACACATTAATTTTCTGGAAAAATCTTTAATATTTTTATGATATTTAAGGTGATTTTATCTGATACACCATGTATTATATAAAAGTCATGTTTTTTTTCCACTTTATCTTAAAAATGTGAACAATTAAAACAACTTCAAAAATAAGTCTAATTTTTTGGCGTAGTCACCATTTACGCCGTTTTGGAAGTGTATGAAAATGTGAAGAAATAACAGGATGTTGTAAACACTCAACATCTGGTCGTGTTGCATCGGAATACTTTATTCAAAGAACCTCGCTTTTGGAGTCAGATAACAGACTTAAGACAATTTTTTCGGGAAATCTGAGTATGTGGTACTAAATAGTAGTACAAGGTTTAATATAGCCTTCTTTTTTAAGAAATGTATAAGTGAAATTTTTATATTTCAGATTGATGATGGCTCTCAGGATTAATTCCCAGTCACAAATCTATCTCTTTCCGTCTCAACTTTATCAAACTTTCTTCACAACCATCAACACCTCGTCGCTCTAATTCCGGAGGTAAATTGCTCTGATACTCATCTTGCTAATACTTCATGAAATTTGAATATATGGAAGGAACCTAATTATCCTACCAAATACAGAATTCTAGTGAAGTTAAGATCTTTAAACTGTCACTATATCAACACTTTCAATTATTCTTAAGATATAACATTAGCAAGGTGTTATGCATCGCAAGAATTTCTTACTGCTTGCGTGATGAGGTTTTGTTCAGTGTATTTTTAAGAATTCTTTTGTGATTTTGCTTTGTCTGCGTCTGACGTAAACGAAAACCATGCACTCGAATTGATCGTTTAACATTTTCCCAATTGACGTGCCAGTAAATGTCTGATAGTAACAATAAAAAAAATCTAGTAAATTATGCAACATCAATACATTATGTTAAATAATAAAAACGGAAATTACAAGAGTCAATATTTCGGATTAAAATTTATGACACAAACAGACAGAGAGAGAGTCCCCGAAAACGGGCGTCCATATTAATTAATGTCGGTTTTATTTTCGTCGGATTCGTAAAACAGATTTATTTCTCACATTTTAAACGTTGAAAACAAAAACATCAACTTGTTATAAATTGTTATAAAATCTATGTGTATATGTGTATGTGTTCATTTTCGCATTGCTGTCTCCATTTTCTTCTTTGACTAATGGAACAAATAAAAATAATTGTTGAAAGAAGGAATAGAAGAGTGATTTTTTTCCTCGGCCATTGAGTTTAATTTACATAAATATTCCTTGTGTGCAATAGAAACGATAGACAAGGCATAACGATCAGTTGAACAGAGATAACCGACAGTTCATTTATCTCCAAACAAAGTAACAAAATTGGTTTCAGGTTTGCTTAAAGTAGGAAGTGTTTGACGGTCAAACGTTAATTCAACCTGAACGTTAACGTTAAATTTTTTTCCTTGATATCAAATTTTTATTCTAAACGATTTCGTTCTATTCATAAAAGACTTGAAATACATTTTTTTCCACGAACTGTTGGTATACGTTAAACCTATTTTTTTTTCATTTCCAAAACATATATGTTATCTTTTACCGAAACAACTATGTATTTGATGTGGTAAAATTATATTTTTCGGTACGTGAATCTCTTTAAACATTCAAATACATTGTTGTTGGGTAATTATTTCGTATGAAATACATAGTAGGAAGTTTCATCATGTCTTTCGATTTTTATAAATATATTAGCAACTTTGTATGTATATAAGCAAACTATTATATAATATTTGAGGCTGACTTATCGAAAATTCCCCATTTCTCTCCTATCTCTGTTTCCCTTCATAATTCGTCGTGCATTCGCTTCCAGCCACTCCAAGTTTTATAATCATTACGTTACAATAGCCACATTTTAGTTTGGAGTTTGTTTGCTTGCTATTATCAAAGTATTTAAATGTATAATATTTTTATGGCATAGTAAATCCTTCTAAAAATTACACGAGTAAAAATACTATTTTAATTAATTTCTACATAAATGTTTTGATAAATGTTAATGTACATGCATGTACTATGTAAAGAAAGGCGATGTCAATTGAAAAATGATGACCTATATATTGATGTTTTAATATTTTACAGTCTAGAAACGTGAAAAACTACGTTGCATTAAATAATTAAATCAATGCAAAACTAATAAAATATTTTAGTTTTAATATATTTTTAGAAACATAGATTGTAGTAGTTACTTGGTCTAAAATAACATATTTCAACTGTAATTATTATTTAAATGTTAAAGTTTATATACCTATTCCGAAACGAAAATGCTACAAAACGGTACTCAAAAATGACATATTTCTCATAATTTTCATTGCTCGCACAAAACTGGCTTCCAAATTCCAATAGAATTTTTATTCGAAAGAAAAATTAAAAATGATTAAAAAGTATCCAGGAAAATTTCCACTTTTCTGGTTATATTTTTCTAGTGAAATACCCTTTTTTGTAATAATTTACTCTGTCCTTGTTCCTATTTTATCCATCAACGCTAAATTACAACTGTGTACTTTTATAAAATATAATTAATTAAAAATCAGAAAATCTTTTTGGAAACATATGTTTGCTGCAATGAACTGAACTTATTGGAAACTATTTCTATGTCTTTAACATGTTTTGTCTCGTGTTGCCTGCAAACTCATCTAATCTTAATCCCTTTGAGGATGTATGAAAATGTTCCCTAAACGATGATTATTACAAAGATCCGAGGATTACTCTGTATACTTTGAGATAGATTCAGACCGTAAATCTGGCAGTGCAATATTGAGAATTTAAAGCATATACATTTAGTTACTGCATGCTACTTTGAAGTAATAACTCTACTTTAAGTATTTTCATGCTAGCAACATGCGATATGTGTGCGGGGGAAGGAGGATAAAATATAACATGCTCAAAGGCAAGTTAGTGGCAAAATAGTGGCTTCGTAATTGAACCGAGGTGAATCACAGCCGTGTGCTTACAGTAAGCATAATTATATTGTGATGGATTACTAGCAAATGTATACCACACTATTTGGTAGAGATCAAGCATGCTTGATTTTTAATTAAAAATAAGATATAACATGTATGGATATAGTTTTTAAAATAAAAAATCGATTCAAGTCGTTCCTCTTCGCCTAAAATTTTAAAAACCCTGTACGTTATAGTGATTTATCTAAAATTATAAACAAAATATCTAGATGTGTGAAAATGTTCTAACGTATGCAAAAATTAGTTGACCTTCTGACCTACGTGGTAAACGATATTTTTCAAAGCTTGATAGAATAAACTTAAGATTAATAAAGATCGGATCCAGTGTATCCAGGCAAAACGAATACCCTTTAAATCCTGATTTATTTAATAATTTCGAAGTTATAATCGTTTCAAAGTTATAATTTGAGCCGAGGGTAATTTTTCAAATAAAAATTGTAAAAATTGTATCTACAATGAAAGTGAAATTAATAATAAATAAACAAAAACAAATATGAAAATGTCCGTAGATAGATAAATAAATAAAACCCAATTAGATGCTCATTTCATATATTTGATTCGTATTGATATATATATATACATATATATATATATTTGTCCGTATCATTCGATACAATTGGAACAAATCGCTACGCTTCGCACAAATTCCTAATTTATTTATTTTAAACAGCTTCACGTAGTCGTTAGTCTTGAAATGTGGAACGTTTGCAAACGTAATAAGGTTTGTAATAATTTTTAGTGAAAGCTTTAGAGTTTTTTTTTATATAAAAATCCTATAATGAATGTATGCAAAGAACGACTGTTAGTTGAAATTAGGTATTTCAGCGTGGTTAAGTATTCATAAGGAAATGTAACAGAATAGAAAATCTTTTTTGAAAGTTTAACTTCAAATTACATTTGGGGAAATTTTGCACAGAAGTTGCTCGTTTTGCATTTAACAATTCAATTGAGGTAAAATTTTATCATCAACCAATCTAAGAAAATTTATTTTTATACAAGAGAATTCATTATAAAATTGCAACCAGAAGTTGTTGTTAAAAATTACGATATATTTATCAATTTCATTTCTGATAGGTTTCGGATTTTAAGAAATTCCTGCTATTGGCCAAGAGAACAACAAGAAATGACCTGGTTATGTTTAAGCTAACTGATAAAAGGTCATTTGCTATTAATTTATTTTTGCTGACAAAATAAATATTCGTATTTACATTACCATCAAACTTAATTTAAATGAAATCGTTTTTATACGAATGTTTATGTTTCGAGGCGATTTTTCTAAAAAATATTTACCACCTTAACTATTAAAGAGTTAAATTACGAATTCATTAAAAAATTTACGATGCATTTTATTCAAATATACATAAATGTAATTTTATTGCCTATATAGTTCACCTACCACAAAAATTATAAGAAAAATATATAAAGAATTTCTATCAATTATTAATATTGATAAGCATATTATTGAATGTTACCTCGAATATAAGTGTTAACTTAATGGATACACCCTGTACTTTGTTTATCGTGTACTCTTCCAAATCATAATACATATTTGATTATATTCTTATGCGAAATAACATTGGGTATTTTCTTATTTGTAAATCCTGTATGTATAAATAAGAAAATATCCAATACCCAAATAATGTCTAAATTTGGACCTGATGAGTTAATTTGAAAAACAACATTTCGGATAAGTCCGATATTGGATGGAACAATTTTCCAAAATTAGTAGTTCCGATGTCGAAATTAACAAAAAAAAAGGTAAAGGCCATTCAACTGATTGTAAATCGATTTTACAATTAACACATGTCAGTTTAGAATTGGAAGTTTATTTAGTTTAATGTTGTGTTTTTTATGGTTAATGGAAATTCCAATAATCATGTACCCACTTGTATTTATCATGCCTATCCCAAAATTAAAAGCACTATAAAAACTATACGTTTTATCGAATCAGATAATGGAAAAAATGTATGTTTTTTTCTGATTATCTAGGGTGGAGTGATACTTCAATTCGATAAACCCATAGATATGTAAAAATAATTAAATAAAGCTTAGGATCTAAGAATGAGTCGTACCACCATGGATTAACGAATAATTGATTTTCATTTTTTCCTTAGAAAAACTCGTTGTAAAATTAGCCGTTCATCTATATGCCATCAATTTGATTTAGCTCATTTCACGATTAAAAATGACAGTTTTTTTTTGTCTAGGAATAAAACGGAATACAATAATTATTCGTTCGTGTATGGTGGTGGGGTATTTTTTTAACAATGCCGTTATGAGGCATGTCTGATCTATATCTTAATACGTCTATAGAGAAATCTCTAAAATAGAGAAGACACTGAAAAATAAATCAATATAAAACCGCCATGAATTTGATCCCCTTTTTGCCGGGCCCGGAACGGCTTCTTGCTTTTTATTAAAATAGCGAAATCGAATTTCGCATAGTAGAGGAGAATTTTCCCATGCCGGTCACGTAAGACACGGGGCTAAAATTCGCGCACCGGCAAATTTACGAACGAAAGAAAAAGGATGGAAGCGAATAATTAATTTGTTTATTATTTTACTCGTTTACTCAAACCAGTTATTAATTATTCATATCGGTTGGATTTATTCCGTTTACTCGACAGTATACGAGGAGGAACTAACACAGGCTGTGTTATAAACGCCAGTGTGCTCCCCTTTTTATCTCGAACAAACTAGCGACTTTATTATAGGCTTAATTAACTATAGCAGGCGGTCAATAGGGTGAGGAGGCACGTGAATGTTTATAAAAATGAACAAAAGACATATTAAATAAATGAAGACTCTTTAACTAATTTAAACGGACTAATGTGGTCCATGTTTGAACAAAATGATTGCAAACATCTAATAGTGGCATTAAATTATACTAACCCGCACCAGACCCCGGAATCCTACCAAGGGAAATACCCGAACAATGCCCGATAAAATATACGGTCCCCTATTACAGAGGGTGAATACGAATTTCGAATACATACTTGCTTAGTTAATTCCATCATTTTGGTAAAGAAAATGGAACTTTCCAATTTAATTTGTAATTGGCAACCTTGGCAACGAAATATAGATATAATTTACTTTTTTCATTGTTTATAACTTGGGAACTAGGTACTCATAAACCATAATAATGCAGCAAAAGCATTGTGAATAACCCATATGACCGATTATTTAAAATCGAATTGTCTATCCACTATACGTATGTATGTATAGCTTGGGGGATTTGGCGCTATGCTGTTTCCTGGAGACAAGAAAATATTGACACCGTTCACAACCAGATAATAGAGGCTTGGGGAAAATGAAGCCTTTTATTGAACTCACAAATCAGTGAAAAGAACAATAGGGCAAATATTGAGCTAACTATTTTGAAAAAATATAAACTTTCCAAACCTTTTTTGGGCCTCTATAAACACAATATGTATTGCAAACACTCTGACTGGCAGGTAGAGAAAATTTCATGTAAGTATGGTTGCCTATTATTTAAATCGTTCTTTTTTGATAATTGAAAACACCGCCATCTATACAAATTAAACAGATATAACAGATTATGCCATTTCTCTTGCAGTTTCTACATATAAAAATGGAAAATTTGAATTTTTAATTAATTGAGTAGAAAGTTTTAACATCCGAAATGTAAAATAATAATAGCTCGAAAACATGCATCGCTAATAAATTATTGAAAATTAATATTTCCGCTGATAACCGTTATAAATTTGAATTTATTTAAATAGGTCAAGTAAGCGTGAACATGTCGATATATGTCAATTAGATGTCAACTATCAAAGGCAATGACAAAAGAGCAACCAATTGAATTGAGTTTTATTATTAAAAGTACAATTAGTTATTGAGCAAGAATTTCAAATGACTAATACAGAAAACGTTTTTTTTCCTCTTTACCTTGCTTAAGTAACAATTCTTATTTACGTTTACACTGTAAAGTGATTTATTATCGTTAAGAAAATGAATAACCAACAAAAAGTTGCTGGTACTTGGTTATATGTAAACAAATTAGAAGAGCAAATGGCCGAAATCAGAGAGAAAACTGCCAAGCTTGCTACAGAAATTAATATGATATTATTACGAAATTATGGCAATTCGAGCGATTACTTTAAATTGAAAGGTCAGCTCTTCAACCTTGTATTTCTCGTTTTAACCTAGTATTGGTTGTGTACATATTTTTAGAGCAATACGACCAAAATGCAAAAGAAATTCAATCATTAAATACACAATTCGAACAAATGAAAATCGAAGCGATTACGAACACTGAACAAATAGCTCGGGAATTGGAAAGAAACGTTAAAAGGGCAGAAGAATTAGGCCGGAAAAAAATTCAGGAGTTGGAACAACAAATTGATGACCGAAGAAAAGAACACAAACTGAAAGGTATTGTTGACACACATAGTTGAAAAGTCGTTTATTTTTTAAACTAATATTTAGATGAACAATTACGCATGGAATTAGAAATGACTGTGGCCGCTTCGGCTTTAGAACAGGACGAAATGGAGACGAGTTTACGTAGACAACTCGTCGATTTAAATACGAAAATACGAAGGCAAAAGAAAATTAATAACCATTTAAAATGTCAACTTGAAGACCTAAAGAATCGTAAACATGCAAATGATAATAACGAGGAGTCAATTTTAAATGCTTTTAAACTGAATGAAATTGACGAGCTTTTCGAAAACGATATTAAAGAAATCGCCGCTTCGCAAAACTCTCGAAATTCGAAAGAAAAGTCTGACCTTCATATTATTGCAACGAACATTCCAATAATGGTGGAAAGCAACGAAACGAATAAATCAAATAAAAATGATGTTAACGAATCGTTTAACCGTGATCAGGCACAAGGTTTGCAACCAGACAAACTAGTAAAGAACAAAGCAGTTAAAACCAGTAAAATTAAAGATTTTAAACAAATAATAAAATGGGAAATTGCAATGCAAACCGAAAAGAATGTTTTTAAAAAGAAAAAAATATGCCACATGTATCAGTCGTTTAATCGAAAAGTTCAGTCACCTTTTAAGAGTAAAACTGACTGTAAAAAGCGAGTAGAAAAACAAACGGGTGTTCATGACGATGTTGTTGTCGAAACAAGGGCTCCTAAAATAAAAAAACTTTACAATCCCGATGATTTAGACTATTTGGACGAGATATGGTCCCAAAATAATGATGAACATTAAACAAATGGAACGTTTAAAACACACCACCCGGAACTGCCTACTGCTAGGCATTTTACAATACAACAGAACCGTTAGTTTCTACCTGCTCATTTATTAATAAACACAGGTTCCATTTCGTGACGTTCGTGTATCATCTTTAGTTGGTACTTGAAAATATTATCATTTTTCCATTGGTATTAAATGTTTTCCCAAAAACAGTATAAATATTAAAAGCAATATGTTGCAAACAGGTGTGATATATGATAATTTATTTATGGAAAGTTTTCGGCATTCGTGTGTCGAGTAATTTTATTGCAAATTGTTGCATAAATCATAGTTAAAATTGATATAACAAAGGAATAAAAAAGGGAAATAAACTTTCGTTTGCCATACCTAGACTGTGAACCCCTTAATATTCGGAATGGAGTGCCGAAAAGTGGGAATATAAAAGAGAATTGGCGCCCCTCCACCTCATTTTTCTTGACAAATAAATTTATATAATGGAAAGCGCAATTATTGCAACCATCCCTTTAGAAACGGTTGTTATTGCCAGTCGGGGGTTGGTAACAGTAGTGGAATTTCATTTTGTCGCATTTCCATGGTGCAAGTGCACATATTATGTAGAAAAACATTATCGGTTAATAGTACAGTATTACCCCGAAGTTATACGATAAATGGGTCCGACAAAAATCGCATAATTCGAAATCGCATAAGTCAAAGTATTACTGTAATCACTGCTGCTCGTTCTCATATTACTATTTTCAGAGAATTTACATTCGCACAACTTGAATTAAGCAGAAAAAAATTCATTATTAGACTAAACTCTTTCCTGTGACCTTTTTTGCAAAGGGAAAATAAATAATAATATTTTCAGCATATGAAATCAGCAGAACTATAACTGAATATCCATTAAAACAGGGTTTTTAATTAAAAAAAAGAAACAATGAACGAGGCTAATGATAATACATTTTCTTCGTTTCGCTTGCGTGGTGCCTAGGAGATATACAGTAATAGGCCAAACAAAATCGATTAAAATATTAACCAACAAAACGCCAATCCGTTATTGACTCATGAAGATTGTCTTAAAATAAAATTGGTCTCGTTTCTCGTCATTCCAATCCATAATATTATATTTAGTTTAAACGAGATCGCCTCGGCAAGTAGTGGATTATTATTATTTCCTAAAGTCTGGATCTGGGCCTGACCTACTTTCCAGTTTAATACAATATTCTGGTTCAGTTCGGAAGAATAAACATTTAAGCTACAGTTATGGTCGTAAATTGTCGAAATAAAGGTTTAAAAGATAACTTTTTTTTTAAATTCCGAAAAGAAATCAATTGAGTCACGTGTAATCGATTACTTATACAGTCTTGGTCAAAAGAAGTAAGCGATATTAAAAAGTATTGAACACTATCTAACTGGAAAAAGAAACAACATAATTATCTGTACTTTTGTCTTTAAATTTACATTATTTTATGATAAGAAGAAATATTTTAATTTGTAAGGTGATCAATATTTTTGGCGAATGCTGTATTAATCGAAAACATGACTCTTGCATTAACTTCGCGAAACGACAACTATAAATTCCTGTTTTATTTCTAATATGCGATAGCAGATATTGAAGTTCTACACGTCCAGTGATAAAAACATTAATTTCTTAAATCACATACATACAAATTATATTCTGATTACGTTAGAGAAATAATTGTTTTAAAGCTCAAGGGCAAACGATTTGAATGAAAAAAAAAAATTTTTAACGACTACGCTTCTCTNAACAAATATGCTTTTTGTTAAACTGTATCTTAGAATTTGAATATTGGATGTGAATCTAAAGGAAATATTTGGATCATGCTGTATAAAAAAATATTTATCAGAATGACATTTTGGCATAATTTAATATACAATATTAACCAAAAGTTTTATATTTAAACGATGCTGTTGTCACACAAATGTTTTAAGGTGAGTACACACTTGAGCGCACGATTAAGTCAAGAGTTATGTATACCTTTTCAAGATTTTTACATACTGAACTAGGTGAATATTCAATATTTTCAAAGTTACACATCATACAAATTAGCGCAATAATCGCTTTAGGCCTATAACCTTTTCACTACCCTATATGTATATGACAAAATTTCATAGAAGAATAAGTTCAGAAAAATATTTTCCATATTTCTATCGATTAGAAATTATTTAATCTTTCGTTACATGCTTATTACACTGAATGACAGAGTTTTCTCATAAACATATGCAGTTTACATTTCTAAAACACAAAATTGAAAAAACTATTTAATTTATCAAAAGAAAAAAATATTAGAATAACGAGTATTCCGATTACGAATCGAAATCCAAATATTTGGTTTTGAAGGATTAATTAACATGTTCGTAAATGTTTTTTTTTGTGCCCATAAAATTGTAAACGTTCAATCGGAAACTTATCAAGTATTCCTGCTGAATAAAATAGAATGTTTTGGAGGTTGGATCAGTAATTCGTTGATTTATTATTTCCTTTAGAATTTCATTTTGTAATTGATTTTATATATATTTAAGCCAATGGCCGATATAAGTTATTAAATATGCAATTGGGATCAATTACCAGAATTCGATTATTCACATGTTAATAAATACATAGTTTCAATATAAATTTTAAAGTTAAAAAAATTAAAAAGTTTGTTATTGTTAAGTTAAGTTATTGACCAAAAATATACAGTATTGGTGAAAAGTACACAGACAATCTAATGTTTTGAATTTGTAAACACTCAGTTTAAGAAAAAGAAAAATATATTTATGTTTCGCAAGGAGTTTTCGAAAGGATTAATTTTGAAATTGGAGTATTTGCCGCATCCTTCTCATTCCGTCAATCCCACTTCATATGCTTATTATGTTTTTATTTTTTTTTTCAGATCTATTTAAATGGACACTCAATGGCAATGATGATGATTTAATGCATATTGTTTACACAATATTAATGATACATGGCTTTGTTTCTGCTTTCGCTCTAATACTGTATCAAGGTACAACAAGCACAATGTCGATACACATGTTTGTATCTTGCTCTATTTTTAAATATCCGCCCAATTATATTTAAATGAAATTTCGATCCATGGGGCCTTCGTTTCACTTTAAACAAAAACATTATATTCATTCATTCATTCAAATCAATTTGTTGCACATTTGGTGATAAACATATGTATAATTATTTAGCAGCATCGTCAATTATTGTTACTTGCATTGCCTTGAAAAACAAATAAAACTACACAAAACAACAGAAACAAAAAAAAAATACAATTATCGTTGATTTGTTTAATATAAATATTTAAATTTGTCTTTAATAAAAATTGACTCATTTGAAACAACCTCTGTTAATAATAATTTCAAGGTTACTTTTCATTGGGAATACGTTGAACTTGAACCGGGCCATAGTATAAAATTAATTTTTGCCAAAATGTCTTTCAAATAAGATCATCGACCATCAGCACAACTAGATTCTAAACCTGAACAATAGAAGTGACTAAAAAAACACATTATTAAGCATTCTAATTAAACTAACTGATACACAAAAACATCTCGTTGCGGGTAATAAATTTAACACACTTCATTTTTCTGACCTCGTTTATGCGAAACATTATTTTTAATGTTAAAATGTGCAATGACAAATCGGATTTCGAAACCGAAACGCGAACCAATGAAGAACCCAATTTAATAATTTACTTTAGGTATGTACGGATAATAATTGAAAACGTGTTTCAAGTTTTCTTCACTTTCAACGCGTATTTCACCTGAATAGTTACATTTTATATTTGAAACGGTAATGGCGAACGTGGAGGAGTTTTTGCATTGATCCGCGTTAAACGACAAAAAAAAATCTGTTAAATTTAAATGGCGATTAATTGGCAAAAAGATATTTAATAAAATTTATAGAGAAAACTAGCGTCGGACATGGGATTTTGTGCCAGAAATAATGAGATTTCAGTTTTTCCGGTTTGAAAAAAAAAAGTAAAACGATACATTTGGAACCGCGTCAAAAATTAAATTCGGACATTCGCAATTTTCTCCAAATTTCCATCTCGGTTTTTTTTTTAAATTATGGGAAAAACATCTATGTTGTATGGCAATTTCATTGTTGTTTCATTTGGACCACACAATATTTTAAGGCATCAATTTTATCCGTCGTACAATATATTATTAAATATAAAGGTATTTTTGACGGAAAATAAACTTAAAATTTTCCCAAATTGAACTGGGGGGAAAATTTCTATAAGGATTTTCAACACGTACCTGCCTATACATCCGAATTCTAAATTTAACTCTAGCCGAAATCAAGTTTCAAAACAACTTGGAAAACACTGGGGACCCTGATTTTATTCATTATTTTATTAATTCCTTAATTACTATTCGCTTAATGTACTGTTTAGATCAATTTTCAATATTACCATAATAATGGAACGTAAACATTACAGGTAATTTTTTTTTTTAATTTAAATGGATTTAAATAATTTTAATTTTGAAATTTAATCCTACAGTTTACCTGCATTTTAATTTTTAACAATATTATTACCAAAAAATTTGCATTAATACAATTTGCATAAAATGCGGATTTTTTTCCTATACGAAGTAAAAATTTTATTTTCTTAACTGGTTTTGTAATAATTTAAGCCTGACAATTAAGGGAATGGAACAGTTAACTTTTTTTTCAGACTCACTACTCCTCTACACACTTTCAAAAGTTTTATCGAAACTATCGTATTAAGTAATGGGATCAATAAGTGGTTATTTTTGTATATTAAGTGCCACTTGTGAAATAAAAATGTCTTTCTTTCTTTTCTAGTTTGGTAAGTGAAATGTCTCAGTAATAGATTATTTTTTGAAACTATTCCAAGGAAAGATTAATAAAAAAAACGAATTCATGGATTACAAATTGGAATTCGCAAAAAGAAATTCAAAAAATAGCTCTGCGCCACGGAAGATCGAAAAGAACATATGAGTTCTAACAAAGCGGGAGATAGGCGACTGGTAAGTTGAAGAATTTTAAATTGAGCAAATCTAGTTTGCTTTCCAGACAGTTTGCATCGTACTTGGCTTGCTAGCGTTTTTCCTCAACCAAGTTTACAAAAACAGGTAACTTGTGCCAAATCACCTGCTTACTTGTCTTGCTTTTCTGCCGGCTTAATGTAAACCAGCTCCAAAATCCGAAAAAACTGGGTTTTAGGGCCCCTCGAGCTAATTTTCATTTCACATTGGAGAAAATTAAAAAAAAAATAAATGAGTTTTCAAGTTTTTTTCATGTTTTAATGCCTATTTCTGGTGCTTTCTTACAACAATGCAAACATTAAATCTAACAGAACAATTATAAAATGTTATGCTGAAATTTGAAGTAATACATATGATTCGGTACCTAAACTGTTCTCCGAAATTGATCGAAAAAATTGATAGAATAATGGATCATTGATTTTATAGATCGGATATCCTAGAAAATACTTGCTTTTATCGTATGAACGATGTCACTTAATTCAAAAAGTTAATGACCCCAATTGTTTTTGATCATTCATTAAATGAATTAGAAAATACATATGTATGTACATTTATAATCATGGAAAATCATGCAGAACAGATAAAAGAATGTTCACCGTGGTTGTTTGTCTGAGTAATTAAAAAAATATTTTAACAGACTTTTAGTTTACCCATTTTTATTATATCTGACAACTTTGGAAATAAGTGGAAATACTTTCGCCATTTCCAAAGTGAATAACCCCTCGCTAATAACTTTCAAATATAACTGAAAAGAATAAGATTGATAGATACTGAAAGACGTTGCCTGCTGATGCAAGAATGTTTTGTTGATTTCAAATTTATTACTCTTATTAGGGACATTTTTATACGTCAATGATAAATAATAATAAAATTAACAATTAATCACGCATAGAGACACTCCTCGGTTTTTTGTGTATTTTTCTCAAATTTTCTGGAATCATTTTATGGAACATCGAGTAAAGGTCATTGGCCTTAATAAATAATAATATATCAAATCCCTAAGATCCTCTTTTCGAACATATTACGTAACGCCCGGTCGTTCTCGTAAAGGGATGGTACGGTCTCGCTACCGGTTCTAACCAACCAGAATACCTCTCGCTTTTTTCCATTTATAGGGGGTTGTACACATATAAGAGAAGTGATTTTCTCTTTGTATCTAATTTTTTATACCTGTTTTTATTGCAAATAGGTCATGTTAATTGATTTTCCCCGAATTATATTAAGGTAAATTGCCATTTAATTCTTTTTTTTCATAGGTACTAATGCGAATTATAAATAGCAGGTAAAAACAATTTCTTCAACCCCGCTGCCCCTAAACTCAAATAGTTTTTGTATTTGTAAATATTAATGTAAGTACTAGACTGAGTTGTTTTCAATAAATGCATGTAAAGCTCGTAGAATTCAAGACCATTAATGGGTATTATCTTTCAAATATCCGCAACGTATATTCGGACAAAAATAAAGATTTCCAGAAAGTCCAACAACTGCTGGCAAAGAAATTTCGACATTTACGATTAAGTGAGGTTTTCGCAAATATTGCTTGAATTTAGTGGTGAAATCCAGGATTGAGGAAAATGTTTTACATATTTCGGACTTAATAATCGAGGCTTCGCTTTACGTGTATTTATTACTTTACGAAAATTTTAAACGCCATATTTAATGCATTCCCGAAAATGGTACCAACCAACTTCCTGTTAGATTTTTATCATTCACAAACCAGTAAAAAATCGGGAGGTAGGAATTTCTTCTCAAAAGATTACGATTATTTTAAAAATACATATGAAACCTCAAAATCGGTCGCTATACAACAGACAGTACCGTACCTACTTAATTTAAAATAGAACAGTGCAGCATGAAACTGCATGAATGAAAAAATGTCTCCCCATACACTAATATTTCCAAATTGTAAGGTATTTCGTAACAATATAACCCTAACGGAAAAAACATTGGGAGTAGAAAATAACTGTACACGAGGAACTATTTTCATTACATCAAGCAGCATTTTCATTACATGTTACCAGCGAAAAAATTTCTTCGTTCCTCGAAAATTTTGGTTTTACATCCCATACGAATTTTTGTCAAATGGAGAAAGAATAATAGTCATTGATACCTTTTGGTACATTATTTTTTTTCATTGGATAAAAAATATTTTTGTATTTTATCTATTTTTAAGTTCGATCGTAAGCATGTCCGGTACAATAACCTTTCCTTGTACGAATTGCTGAAAGCATGTGGGTTAATCAAAAACATTGACCAATCGTCATTTATGGCATTTACACTATTGTACCGGTAGCAGTACTTCAATCTGAAAAATGCACAGTATGGGAAGTGGACTGGTCCAATGAGAATATTACAATTATACTCCATAACGGCTGTAGATGTTTTGGATTGTCGTTCGCAACCAATGGTGTAGATGTCTCATTAATGATGAATTGATATGCGGTTTGCCAGCAAGATGATGACGCAGGTAGTATACTAACTTCCAAGAAGAAAGGGAAGAAACCTAGTCCCTCTATTAATGAAGGAATCGGGTAGTTTGATTTCTTCTTGGGAATAGATCCTGGAGTGGTGAATTTTGTTGGTTGCTGCCTTCAGCATCATCCTAGTTATCACGAAATAAATGATGCAATAAAATCGGAACGTTTCAAATAGAAAAAGTGCAAAGAAAGGGCACGTTACCGTAAATGTATCAAAATAGTAAGAAAATTCGAAAAATAAATTGTTGGATTATCGTTTAAGTATTGAAAGAGATTTAAAATTGCAGGTAAATGCTAAGATTTCTAACAACTACGAGGAAAACCAACAATACATAAAGTAGTATCGTTTGAAATTTTTTGAAGCATCACAAATATTGTATACTCGCAAAATTGTTACACGATTGAAGTTCGACTCATGTGTAAAACATCGAGCTGCTACCGACCAATTAGTAGACGCATTATTGTTTCCACTATAAAGGGCAGATTGAGATAAACTAACGTTAACTTGCTTTCGCAAAGGCAGCCTTGATTCTGGAGGATCCTATGGACGAAATTTGATACCAGTAGTTGGTGAACTGCGGAAGGCCTTCTACCGTCGTTTAATATGGCTAAAATGGATTATTTTCAGACCTGTAGTGTTGTTTCCGATGCCCCAATAAAATGCCTATGTCACCTAGGCTTCCTAATGTGGCACCGGGTCAGGGCAGACGGAGCCGATGTCACGGCCACCGGTTTCTAGTTTGTCAAAACTGCACAACCGTGTGGAACCATGACGTGAATGCCGTAAGGAACATCGTCTTGGTTGCCACAAGCTGTATAGATTACAGAACCAATGTCAAATCGTCGCCCCAAATTGTTGGCACGACAGGCCATCGTTGTGCGAAGGTCGTGGATTTATGAATCAATTTATGGCCCCAAATACAAAAATAAATAAATAAATATAAATTGAAACACAATTAATTACTGACACATTGTACGAACAATTAAAAAAGTTGACACAATGACAGTTTAAAAATGACAACTTCATTATAGAGCCCACTAAAGAGAATGGTGTTTCTGTTATTCGTTTCTTGAACAGTAACGGTGTAAAATCTATTGATATTGAACCAAGAATGAAACTATATACAACAATATAGACTACTAATTCATGCTTGTCACTCCAACAAGTGCATGAATGAACAAAAAAAATTAAAATCGGGTGACTCCTTAGCTGCTTCACACCAACTTGGTCAAGCAAATCGTGTTGTAAATGTCTTGATGTTTTAAGATTTAATTGAAAAATGGTATTACAAATTAAGAAGGTATTTATTTGATGGACTTAGAAGTGTTGCAGGCCGGCTGTATGAAATCTATTGAAGTAAGAGGAGTATATAATTAGGATAATAAAATATTTTCAATGCAATAGCTTCATTTCTTTTACAATAGATTGAGAATTTACGAATAATTCTTCGTATTTCAGGCTTAATTGATTGAACGGGTGATATAGTCTCTGTATTTAGGTTAACGCTTAATTAGAAAATGACCACCCTTCTCGTTCATTTTAATAAAATTGTAATGGACGTTAAAAAAAACACATTATTAACAAAAAAGTCGTAAAATTTCATTGTCGAACATCCATTTAACTTACATTTATAGAAAAAAAAGGTAACTTTTACGAGCTATGTATGTATAACTCGGCCCGGCCATTGTCAACAAAACAGGTTTTTCATTATTCACTAAGAATTTCAACAGAATCCTCTCATTTTATTTTAACTGAAGTATTTAATTTCGCAATTAACTATTCGGTGAACGAAGTCATTATGTCTTTGAAAAGAATTACTGTTACCTTTATCTTGACGTGATTATTCAGATCGACCGCTATACATATGTATACTATACAGGGTGTTTCCAAAAATGTGGGCAATCTCCTGGAAATGAATAGGGCATGGCAAAATAAGTGTATAAGTTCATATGAACATTTGCTCTAAGTCGTTTAGTTTTCAAGATACAGGGCGTCAAAGTTGAAAAACTAAATTCTATTTTTTTTAATAACTTTTGACTGCTTCATAATAATTTCATGAAATTCTGTATACAGGGGTTGTTTAGGATGAGGAATTCAAATTTGTGGTCGATTTGAGTGCATCTTCTAGAGGGCGCCACCGGCGACGATTTCGACCCCTTTAAACCATTACAACTTTTTTGTGTTACCCTGTATGCCATTTTGGACTACAAAAATCGATTCTCCTATCTTTTTTGCTTAAAAAAAGTATACCGCTTTGAAGTCGCTAGGAGCAACGGTTTCCGAGTAAAACG